>CABHPQ010105082.1:0-10504 GCA_902168405.1 Peromyscus aztecus
TTAGAAATTATATATATATATATATATATATATATATATATATATATGTGAAAAACTACTGAAAAGAGATATCCCTGCTTGGCGTCGAAGGAGCAGCTGAACAATAGAGGCTCTGGGTTTAAGAAGGAGGCTGGACATGGTGGGACACACCTGTAATTCTAGCACTGGGAAGGCAGAGGCAGGAGGATTGCTTAAACTGAGGTCAGCCTGACCTGTAGGACAAATTCCAAGCTAGCCAGAGCTACATGTTAAGACCCTGCCTCACCCCACTTCCAAATAAGGAGAAAACGACATAGTGTATACTTAACTATGTTGATTCAATGACACCTGGGGGGTCTCCTTTCTTCCAGCCAGTCTCACCTGACCTCTCATTCTCTCTCACTCTCAGCACCTGCTGTTTACATCGCTGCTTTGAGCTGACTGTTGAGGAATGGCGTTGTCAACCAAGTCTAGCGTCTTGGATCTGAGCCTCAACGCACAGTGCACGAGATCCCCAGAGGAAAGCCACGAGGCCTGGGCACAATGCAAAAATGCTGGTAGGCAGCTTCCTGAGTACAAGGCAGTGGTGGTGGGGGCAAGTGGTGTTGGTAAAAGTGCTCTCACTATCCAGATGACCCACCACTGCTTCGTGAAAGACCACGACCCCACTATCCAGGATTCCTACTGGAAGCAGGTGGCCCTGGACAACGGAGGCTATGTTCTGAATGTGCTGGACACAGCGGGGCAGGATATCCACAGAGCCCTGCGTGACCAGTGCTTGGCAGCTGGTGATGGCGTGCTGGGTGTCTTTGCTCTTGATGACCCCTCCTCTCTGGAGCAGCTGCAGCAGATATGGTCCACCTGGAGTCCTCACCAGAAACAGCCTCTGGTACTCGTGGGCAACAAGTGTGACCTAGTGACCACCGCTGGAGATGCTCATGCTGCCGCGGCCATCCTTGCTCACAAGTGGGGAGCCCCCTTCGTGAAGACCTCAGCCAAGACACGGCAAGGTGTAGAGGAAGCCTTTGATCTGCTTGTCCATGAGATTCAGAGGGCCCAGGAGGCTATGGCTGAGCCAACCAAGGAGGCCCGGCACCGCAAAGCCGTGTGTAGCTGTGGCTGCTCTGTAGCCTGAAGATCTCGCCGGTCGTGTCAAGATGACCCTTCCCCCACCAAATAACAGTTACTACGGACACCTTTTTGTTTTCATTTGGTGAGGAGTTAGATGGTAACATGGGGTGTCCAGCATTGGCTGTGTTCTATGAAGTTCTATGCAAAGTTAAATAAATGTTGTTCTCAGGATTCAAAGCTGCCTCCATACTAAGTCTTTTTGTTTGTTTGTTTTTTGAGACAGCGTATTACTATGTACTAGGTAGCCCTGACTGGAACTCAGAGAGCTGCCTGCCTTGCCTCCTGAGTCCTGCGATAAAAGGGATGTGCCGCCATGCCGAGTTTTGATTGTTTTGTTCTGAGACAGGGTAGCCCAGGCTGACACTGAACTTCTTCCTGGGTGATCTTCCTGTTTCCGCCTCTCAAGTGCTGGTATTACATATTACAGGTGTGTATACTGTACCCAGCTTTCATACTAAGTGTTATGTGGGTGGGAGAATGTTGCTTGAGTTATGAGAATTCTTTCATTCAAGAAATTTTGGGGATCTGAGCATGATAGTGGCACACACCTGTAATCCCAGCACTTGGAGAGTGAGAGGAGAAACTGCCCAACCTTGTTTTGGACACTAGGAATACTAGACAGTGATAGATGCTATATATTAAAAGAGGCAATGGCTCACGGTGACAGGAAGGTTTAAAAATGCCGTATGAAGTGACGTTTGTACAAAAAACTTGCACATATTGAGGGCAGAAAAAATAACCAGCGCAAAGGCCATGGTTGGGCTGACTCTTCACAGAGCACTGTGTGCCCAGGGCTTGGCATGTTGCTGATGGTGTGCTGGGTGTCTGGACCAGCTGCAGAGGTGATCCACCCAGGGCCCTCACAACAAGCAGTCCCTGGTCCTGGTGGGCAACGAGTGTAGCCATAGCCTTTAGTGCCTCAGCCTCTCAGGGAACCCCACCTCAGCGAAGCCTAGAAGGCTAGCCCAGGCACCTGGTGAGTACGGCAATGCCACTGCTATTGCCTGTGTAGGTGCTTTTTTTTTGCCAGTGAGGAGAGCAGACTAGGCAGGGGCACATTCCGTGTCAGTAGAGGACCCAAATACACAGCCACTATGGCTCTCACCCAGCCCACCGGCCCCTAGAACACGCCACTCAGTCAAAGAGCTGCTATAGAGCGCTTTTATTGAGGGTTCAGGGGATGGGGGTCTCAGGGGTTGCCGGGTAGGCGCCTGTGGACGTGCTGGCAGAAGTCAGGGTTGCTGGGGGCTGCTCCTGGGTTCCAGGGCGTGCGGGATGCAGCAGCGCTCAGGGAGGCAGGAGGCGGCGTGCGGGCGCCTGGGGCGAGGAGTTCTCCAGGCGTTTCACGCGCAGCAGCGCCCCCAGCACACTCTCGGGAGCCACCTCGGGACCCAAATCCTGGTCGGCAGCTCGGCGGAGGCGGCGCGGGGCCGCAGCAGCCTCTGGTTCCGAATTTCCGGTGAGGATCCGCCCCAGCAAGTACCTGCGTGGTGAAGCGGGGGTGCAGTGAGGATGCGGCTCCGCATCACCACTGCAGTCCCGAACCCGGCCAACACAACCTTGTAACACCATATTGCTTGCACTCAAGCCTGAGGGACTCACTACTTTCAGAGAAAGTGCCTTCCCCAAAGACCTCTCCGGGAGCCCTAGTCCTGTATAGCGTCACCCAGTCTGGGCTCTATGGGCGTCCGTCCCCTGTCCGCGGGATGCAGGACTTCACTTCCTCAGGCTCCAGTGCAGCGGCTTTGGTGATCTCAGCCTTTGCCCTCCCTCCCTCCCCCCCCCCCCTGCCCCGGCACCTCAGCAGCTCCGGGTCCACGTCAGGGGTCTCGTCGCCGGCGTCCTCGACATCCGGGCCGGTGGGGCCATCGTCGTACACGGGGGGTCGGGGGCGCAGCGCAGCGGCAGGCGCGGGAACGAGCTGGGCGGCGAGGGCGGCGGGGTCTAGGCGAGCGCGGAGCAGAGCACGTGCGAGCTGGGCGGCAGGAGCGTCCGGGTCGTCGTCCGGGGCCAAGGGCGGCTCCGAGGCCCGCGGGGAGCCCCAGACACGCAGCAGCTGCGCCAGGACACGCGCCTGCTGATCCTCCGCCTCCTGCGCCTCGGCGCGGGCGCGTTCCTGTCTCTCGGCCTCCAGCAGGTGCGCCAGCGCCCGCGCCAGCTCCTGCACCGCACCCGCCGCCTCTCCTCGGGGCACGGCCCGACGCAAGCGGCGGGGGCTGCCTGTCTCAGCCAAGGGCGCCGAGGCTGCGCTCAGACTGCGGGGCTCCTGCGAGAGGATGAAGTGGGGGAAACAACCGATATCGTCATCGTCCCTCTAGCCAGAGACGCCCAACTAGAGGGGTGGGGCTCCACGGACCACCACATTCACTGGGCCCCTCCAAAATTCCCATCGTCTCTAAGGCCCCCCAGACACTCAATTACCTCCAAGGGCACTCAGACCACTAAACACCTCTAGGATCCACGCAATCTCAGTGTGATGCCTTAATTACTCAGAACTTGCCCTGAGTCTTCTGGATGCCAGGTTGTTTTTGTTTGTTTGTTTGTTTCTTTGGGGGGGGGGATACCAGGTTTGGAATAAAAACTATAATACTTCGCTGTTGGAAATTAAATGTGCAAAAATAAGCCGGGCATGGTGCACACGCCTTTGCTCCCAGCAGGCAGATCTTTGAGTTCGAGACCAGCCTGGTCTACAAAGGGAGTTCCAAGAGAGCCAGGGCTCCACAGAGAATCCCTGTCTCGAAAAACAAAACAGAACAAATTACAGAAATCATTTTGAAAGGGAAATTGCCCATGTCTCAAAAGAATAGATTTTATGACCCACTCCTAGAGTGTTGCACTCAAAGTCTACTGGACATAAATAAATTCTTGAACCATCATAGTAGTATTTTCTAATGGCATAAAAGTAGGGGGAGTAAAGGAAAGCGTGCCCTGGAAATAAACCATGACATACTAGTATACTCATGATACACCCATAGGATATAATGTTGTGCATCAAAATGAACTACAACCATACACTTCAATATAAATGAATCTTCCACCAAAGCAAAACCAAAAGAAGGTTCTGGGGGCTAGTATGCAGAAAGCCCTCGATTCAAAACCACATGCACCCCCCCCCACACACACACACACAAAGGCAAATTCTAGAATCCCCCTGTAGATAGCCTAAGACCATCCAACACTAGGGACTTCTTAGTGAGACCACCAAGAAGCAGCTGCCTAGCCTGATTCCATTTCTATGATGTTCCAAAAGCAGAAACTAAACAATAGATTGTTTAAAGATAAGCTGCAAATGCATGGAATCAATGGGCAGAAAATAGGAGGTAAGGCTAGCAAAGGAGGCCTGAGTATTGGTCATACTTTATTTCTTAAGCTGAATAGTAGCTATTATTCTTTATAACTTACATATATGTTAAATAGATTGTTCCATGCTAAATATTTAATAATTTAAAAAACCCTTCTCTGTGATTCAGACAGATTTGAAGAGGTAGAGAGCAAGCTGCTCCATGTCCCTCCCCTTGGTCAACATCTGCCCTTGGGGGAATCACTCACCAGCAATCCCCCCTACACACACACACACACACACACACACACACACACACAGCCCTTGAAATGTCACACATGCAACCCAACACTGCCATATCTGCTGCAAGGAACTGCACAGAAGTGGTCTTTTCATGCTTGTGTGCACATTCCTTGTTGGGGAAATGATCTGCTGTTACACTCTCCGAGCCACCCAGGTGCAAGGATAGGCATCTCTTTTAAAAACACAATGCAGAGCAGAGACATCATGGCTTCTTTCCCAGCAATGACACAGCTCCACAAAGAAACAAGAAGGAAACCATCTCGTGGATGCACATAGAAAAACCCAAGCACTCAGTCTACCTAAGCCACCATGAAATATGTACCCTGAGGTACAAGAACCACTCCTTCCAAAATGAAAAAAAAAAAAACCCAAACACAGAAACACATAAGTACACAGGGAAGATACGCCCATATACTACGTCATCACACATAAGAGTTCACAAATATACACATGGTATCACTGAGAAAGCAATCAAGCCCACAAAAAAAAAAAAAGTCAAACAGAAGAATCTCCAGCATTGCAGGACGTTCAGGGGCAGTCAAACCAAAGGACACACTGAAAGAACACAATACCTATACACCTCGGTCATCACATCACAGGCACACATACTGATACATGGACATCTTTTCTAAATATGCCCTAGTGCCATGGACAGCGCCACAGGCCACCCGCGGGTCGAGGTCAGACCAGGCCCCAGATGCTGAGGGAAGGGCAGGGTGCGTCTGCTAGCCAAGAGCCCTTGAGCATCAGCACCCTCACACCCAGAAAATGCGCTTGACCTATGTGGAGACTGTCAGTTGCAGCCCAGGACACCCTTGCCAATCTCTATGCACATACTAGCAAGAATGCCTCACCAACACTTTCCCCCCATCTTCCTCCCCATCCCCACCCCCACCCCCTGCTGACTGGAGTCGCACCTTTACTGGCCTCGCTGACAGGGCGGGGGGCAGCCGCAGAAGGCCCAAGAGCAGCAGCACCAAAAGGCCGACGCCCCCGGCCCTCGGCCCGCAGAGCAGCGGCGACCCCGCCATGCTGCCCCAACGAGCCGGGCTCCGGACGGGCGGACTGGCTGTCAAGTGCGCAGCGCTGGGACTAGTGGGCACAGCCGTGGCGCTCTGCGGCTGCGCACATCCAGGAGCCTGGTCTCCTCCTGTTCACCCCCTCCTGTCACTCTACGCAGGCGCAGAATTGGGGCTCTGGCCTTCTCTTCATCCTGCGCATCGCCATGGAGATGTCCAAGGGGCAAAGTGGTGAACTGAAGTCTGCACTGGCGGTTGCCATGGCAGTCGAAGGGCAGTTGCTAGGGCAATAGACCTTACTGTCGAATTACCAGACAGACAAGGAAAATTGACTCAGTGGGCTGAAATAAGGGTCTGGTCTCTGTCCTTGGGGAAACAACAGACTCTACTCTATTAGATGGATGGATAAACAATTACGGGCTGCATGCTGTGGACCACGATGTTCACAGAGAAATGAGTTTAATCCAGGTGACATGGCCATGGACAGCTCAGTTCATACTGCTGGGAATTAGCCTCGTCCCCAAATAAAGCTATTACCAGCTAGTGCAACCTCAAAATGACACGAAGTTCTCTAGGATTGATATTAGGTAGGAGCTCACTAAGTGTTCCTTTCCATCCTCTGTCCTCTGTCATTCCGTCACCTCTCCATGGCTGTGTTTCTTTTGTCCTCACGTGGCCTCAGCTCTCTCCATCTTCCTAGTTTCTAACAGTCTCTCCTTTAATCACTCACAAATTCTCCTGTTTTCATTTACTGTCTGTATTTACTTGTTTCTCCATAAATACATAGATTTATGTCCATATGTTGTTCTAGAAAGAATTTCTCTTTTTTGCTTTCATTTAGAATTGAAACTGAAGGAAAAATTCAAATAGAATTAAAACAAAATATGGTGACATGGCATAAATTAAAAGTGAGGGAAAGCCAGGCATGGTGGTGAGCCCCCCCCCCCCTTTTTGGTTTTTCGAGACAGGGTTTCTCTCTGTAGCTTTGGAGCCTGTCCTGGACTAGCTCTGTAGACCAGGCGGGTCTCAAACTCACAGAGATCCACCTGCCTCTGCCTCCCGAGTGCTGGGATTACAGGCGTGTGCCACCACTGCCTGGCGGTGAGCCCCTTTTATCCTAGCATTCAGGAGGCAGAAGCAGGAAGAGCTCTGTGAGTTCAAAGCCAGCCTGGTCTACATAGAGAGTTTCAGGTCGGCCAAGGCTACACACTGAGACTCTATCTGAAAATAAATAAACAAATAAATAAATAAATAAACAAAGAAAGAGAGGGAGAAAGAAAGGAAGGAAGGAAGGAAGGAAGGAAGGAAGAAAGAAAGAAAGAAAGAAAGAAAGAAAGAAAGAAAGAAAGAAAGAAAAGAAAAGAGCCAGCCCCACTGGAACACTTATAATTCCAGCATTTGGGAAGCTGAGATACTGAGTTTCAGCCTAGCCTGGGCAATTACAAGACCCTGCCTACAAGAAAAAAAAAAGCTGGGAAAAGAAAAATCCATCTGTGTGGCCTAGGATGTATCTAATCCATTGATTATGCCTGTCTATTCCCAGGATCTCAGGTGACGTCACTATGCAAATCCTTTCCAGGGTGCCCTTGTGAAAGGCTGCAGCAGGAGACCTGCTGCAAGTCTAAGGCTAGTTGGGGCTACCCAGTAGGTGCAAGGCCGGCCAGGGCTACATAGTGAGACTCTGCCTCAAACCACACACACACACAAAAGTACGTTTCTTTTTTTTCTTCTTCTTCTTGTCTTCCTTTATTTTGGTTTTTTGAGACAGGGCTTCTCTGTAGCTTTGGAGCCTTTCCTGGAACTTGCTCTGTAGACCAGGGTGGCCTCGAACTCACAGACATCCGCCTGGCTCTGCCTCCTGAGTGCTGGGATTAAAGGCATGAGCCACCACTGCCTGGCTAAAAGTACATTCCTTTCTGGACCTGAGGATTAAACGCCAATATAGTGGACACACACCTGAGATGGCTTCCATTTCTCCCACCTCTTGGTGTTCACATCTTTGATTATATAATCCACTCCTATGGAGTGTATAAGTGACAGGTTAGATGTAACATATGTGTATATTAAACATAAGATCAAACAACCATCTACTGAGGACACTCTTAACTACTCTGCTGCTTTCGATAAGGCAAGCAGCCACTTGAGGCATTCCCCCCCCCCACCCCCACACCCCACCGCACCCCCCCCCAACAGGGTTTCTCTATGTAGCCCTGGCTGTCCTGGAACTCGCTCTGTAGACCAGGGTGGCCTTGAACTCGCAGAGATCCGCCTGCCTCTGCCTCCCAGGTGCTGGGATTAAAGGTGTGAGCCACTATGCCTCTTGACTTGGGGCATCTTAAGTAGCAAAGGTTAGAGGCTGGCTGGCTAGACTGTAGGAGCTAAGGGGTACTCTTCATTGAACATGCAATAGGAAACTGAAGCCCTTCATCTTCTACACATTTTATTTATTTGTGGGGCGGGGAGGGGGGTTGAGACAGGGTTTCTCTGTGTAGTTTTAGTGCCTGTCCTGGATCTCACTCTGTAGACCAGGCTATTTACGATTTACTATTGACTTGTTTGTTTGGTAGTGCGGGGGATGGGATTCAAAGTTTCTGTGCCCTGACTACAATTTGAAGGTTGTATTAACAGAAAACTAGTGTAAATAGGTGGTGGTGTTTCTCACCTTTAATCTCAGCACTCTGGAAGCAGAGGCAGGTGGATGTCTGTGAGTTCGAGGCCAGCCTGGGCTACAAAGCGAGTTCCAGTACAGCCTGGTCTACAAAGCAAGGTCCAGTACAGCCACGATTGTTATATAGAGAAACCCTGTCTCAAAAAAAATAATAATAATTAAAATATTTTTTAAAGATTTATTTATTTATTATGTACACAGAAGAGGGTGCCAGATCTCATTACAGATGACTGTGAGCCACCATGTGGGTGCTGGGAATTGAACTCAGGACCTCCTGAGGAATAGTCAGTGCTCTTAACCTCTGAATCATCTCTCCAGCCCCAATAATTAAAATATTTAAAAGATGATTTACTACATGAAGACACATTTCATAAAACTTTGGTGAAATAACTACATATTATAAAAATTGTTTTGAAAGCGTTCTTACAAAAAGTAATTCTCCTATGGCTGTGGACGGAGGAAAGATGACACGGGGTGAAAAGAGGGATGGGGTGTATGTGAATGGAGTTCATTCAGACATGTGCGGGAATGCCAGAATAAATTCCTCGCTTTTGACAGTTAATACATGCTTTAGAAATCCCTTCAGAGGGACTCAAGACATAGTTCAGCGGTTGATTAAGAACATGCACTGCTCTCGCAGAGGACCCAAGCTCAGTTCCTACTACCCATGGTGGGCAGCTTACAACTGCCTGTAACTCCAGCTCCAAGGGATTCAACATCCTCTTCTGGCCTCTGTAAATCTCTCTCTCTCTCTCTCTGTCTCTTTGTCTCTCTCTGTCTCTCTCTGTCTCTCTCTCTCTCTGTCTCTCTCTCTCTCACACACACACACAATTAGACATAAAAAATAAGAAAATATTTTAAAATTATGTATATGAGTGTTCATGTATGTTTATGCACCACATTCATGCCTGGCGCTTTTACAAAGGTCAGAAGAGGGTCAGACCCTCTGGAACTGGAGTTACAGATAGTTGTGAACAACCAAGTGTGTGGTTGATGTATTGTGTACCCTAATAAACTTATCTGGGGGTCAGAGAACAGAACAGTCACTAAATTAGACATAGAGGCTAGACAGTGGTAGCACACACCTTTAACACTATCACTCTGGAGGCAGAGATCTGTCTGGATCTCTGTGAGTTCAAGGCCACGCTGGGAACAGAGCCAGGCATGGTGGCCCACACCTTTAATCCCAACACTTGAGATTTCATGACTTTACTTGGGAAGGACACAAACGCCTTTAATTCCAGGAAGTAATGGCAGGAAGCAGAAAGGTATATAAGGCATGAGGACCAGGCTTTTAAGCAGTTCAACTGAGACCCTCAGGGGTGAGGACTCAGAGGTTTTCAGTCTGAGGATTCGTGGAAACAGAATCGACTGAGGAGTTGAGGTGAGGTTGGCTGTGGCTTGTTCTGCTTCTCTGATCTTTCAGCATTCACCTCTTATACCAGACTCTGGGGTTTTTTTAATTTTTTTTTATTAATAAGACCTTTTAAGATTCATCTTACACAAGTCGGTGCTGGGAACTGAACCCAGGTTCTGCAAGAGCAACAAGTACTCTTAAATGCTGATCCATCTCTCCAGCTACTTCCCCAAATAAAATAGTTTTATTTATTATTATTATTATTATTTTGGGGTTTTTTTTGAGACAGGGTTTCTCTGTGTAGCTTTGTGCCTTTCCTGGAACTTACTCTGTAGCCCAGGCAGGCCTCAAAGATCCACCTGCCTCTGCCTCCCAAGTGCTGGGATTAAAGGCATGCACCACCACCGCCCGGCAAAATAGTTTTTAAATTCCTAAAAAAGGAAGTGTACCGGGCGGTGGTGACCCATGCCTTTAATCCCAGCACTCAGGAGGCAGAGCCAGGTGGATTTTGGATTTAGGGCCAGCCTGGGCTACAGAGTGAGTTCCAGGAAAGGCACTAAAACTACACAGAGAAACCCTGTCTCAAACCCCCCCCCCCAAAAAAAAAGGGAAGTGTTCCTGCTATCCTGCCCAGGCTGACCCTAAACCACCAAAGTCAAGTAGTGTTCCTCCCTAGCCTAAATACTTGGAACTGCAAGTTAGGCCACCATACTATTACTCTGTGTGTGTGTGTGTGTGTGTGTGTGTGTGTGTGTGTGTGTGTGTGT
>CABHPQ010105082.1:10904-22665 GCA_902168405.1 Peromyscus aztecus
TTAGGAGATAACTAAGGTTCGGGACTTGAAGTAGACAAAGGAAAGGTTTGGGGATTTAACTCAGGTAGAACACTTGCTTGGCATTCTTGAGGCCCTGGATCCCATCTCCAACACTGCAATAAAAGTTTTAAGCTAAGTTGCAGGGGCTTGGGACATAGCTCAGTTGCTAAGGGTGCTTGCCCAACACCCTTGAGCCCTTCTATCCGTAGCACCACAAAGGGTTGGTCGCGGTGGTGCACTGGGATCCCAGTACCCAGGAGGTAGAGGCAGGAGGATTGGAAGCACACCAGGCCACCACAGCCGTATAGCTACAGAGGTCAGCCTGTACTCCAGGAATCTCGTTTCAAAACATGGGAACAAAACACCACAAGAGGTCCCGAGTTCCGGAGATGGGCAATGGTGCTGGTTGCTTTAACAATGTGAACTTGCTCAATGCCTTTTGCTCAACTCTATGCTTTAAAATGGTTGTGATTTTGTAAAACACATTTTTGGGCTTTGTCTCTGTTTCCTGGAATGCGATTCCTAAAATCCTTAGAATATTCAAAATGATTATCTTCTTATATGCTAATGATTGGCTGTTGACTGACCACCTCTAGGTAGCTTCAGGGTGGGGGCTGGGTGACCAGATGCCAGATGGAATTAGACAGCTGCGACTCTGGGCCCCACCCCCAACTTCTCCAGGAACTAGCTAAAGGTAATGTTTATGAACCACGGTTATAATGAATTGTCTTCCTAAACTGAGGCTGAAAAGGACTAGATTTGGAGGGGTTCTGCTTAGCTGGACACATAGCAGTTCCTTGAGACTGACACCCCTGGAGAGGGCTTGAGATCTGTCTCTGACCCCATCCCCAGCTCTATTCACCTCTTCCTTTGGTGTTTAATCAGTAGCCCTCTGTAGAATCTATGATAATAACTAGGTAAGTAAAGTAGTGCCCTAGCACATTAACTAAAACGAGGAGGGACTTGGGGGAACCTGTTTATAGCCTGTCAATCAAAAACACAGATAAGGACTTCTGGGAGTTCACAGTAGAGCGCCGTCTGGCATGTTTTTGTTCAAGATCCAGGATCCCATTTCCAGCACTATCTGGCCTATCCTTCCCCATTCAACCCCCTGGGGTTGTGTGTGTGTGTGGGGGAAACCAAAGAGAAAAACAAGTAAAACCTCCAGGACTTGGTAATTAGCATGGGAAGTGGGGAGGGGCGGTCTATTGGCACTGAGGTCACAGGGGCAAGGTAATGCTATGTCCAAGTACATTGTGTGAAGACAGAATTGATCAGAAGACACCAACTACCTGGTAACTGGCCACAAGTTTGTTTTGTTTTTCTGTTTTCTTTTGGTAATTTTTTTTCATTAAGAATTTTTAAAATTCATTTTACATACCAACCACAGACCACTCTCTCTTCCCTCCCCCTCCTCCCATCCCCTCCTCTAACAAGGTAAGGCCTCCCATGGGAAGTCAGCAGAGCCTGGTACAGTCAGTTGAGGCAGGTCCAAGCCCCTCCCCCTGCCTCAAGGCTGTGCAAGGTGCCCCACCATAGGTACTGGGTTCCAAAAAGTCAGCTCATGCACCAGGGATGGATCCTGATCCTACTGCCAGGGGGACCCTTAAGAAGATTAAGCTACACAACTGTCTCGCCTATGCCGAGGGCCTAGTCCAGTCCCGTGGAGGCTCCATAGCTATTGGTCCAAAGTTCATGAGATCCCACTAGTTTCGTTTGGTTGTCTCTGTAGGTTTCCCGATCATGATCTTGATGCCCCTTGCTCATAGAATCCCTCTTCTCTCTCTTCGACTGTATTCTTAGAGCTCTGCCTGGTGCTTGGCTGTGGATCTTTGCATCTGCTTCCATCAGTTACTGGATGGAGACTCTATGATGACAGTTAGTGTTCACTGATCTGATTACTGGGGTAGGCCAGTTCAGTTCAGGCACCCTCTCCACTATTGCTAGTAGTCTAAGCTGGGGTCATCCTTGTGGATTCCTGGGAACCTCTCCAGCACTCTGTTTCTCCCTGTTCCTTTGATGTCTCCCTTTATCAAGATATCTCTTTCATTGCTCTCCCCCTCCATCCCGGTTCCAGCTCAACCATCCCGTTCCCTTATGTTTCATCCCCCATCCCCTACCCTCTATTGCCCCCACCACTCCCAGTTTACTCATGGAGATCTTATCTATTTCCCCTTCCCAGGGCATTCCATGTGTCCCTCTTAGGGTCCTCCATACAAGCTAGCCTCCCTGGAGCTGTGGGTTGCAGTCTGGTTATCCTTTGCTTTATATTTAGGATCCACTTATGAGTGAGTACATACCATGTTTGTCCTTCTGAGCCTGGGTTATGTCACTCAGGATGATATTTTCTAGTTCCATCCACTTGCCTGTAAATTTCATGCTGTCATTGTTTTTTACTGCTGTTTTTTTTTTTACTGTAGTACTCCATTGTGTATATGTGCCACATTTTCTTTATCTACACTTGCTCAACTATGTTCATAGCAGTATTATTCGTAATGTCAGAACCTGGTCACAAGTTTTCTCTTCTAATTGTTAACTGAGAGTATAGGAGAATCTGAATCAGGCTTTCCTCCTATATTCCCGGGATGATTAAAATGTTAAATTTCAGCTTATGTCTATCTTATGACAGTTTTTAAATGAACACTTTTAAAAGCTATTAAGAGCTGGGGGCATAGCTCAGTTGGTAGAATGCTTGGAACCTGCCTCCGTTTCTCCAGCATCTGGGTGCTCATTACATCTAGTTTCCCTGTTACTTCCCTTGTTCTGCCTCCCGCCCTCCACTCCCCCGTGTCTAGCCCTTGGGTGTCTTTCCCCTGAGCATGTGGATAGGATGACTCTCACTCCAGAGACAAGTCGTAGATCCTATTGCTCTTCCTTGATTCTCTCTTTCCAATGGTTACAAAGATCATTTTTACACTTATTTATGTGTGTGTGTGTGTGTGTGTATGCTACAACACTCATGTAGACATGAGAAGACAACTTGTGGGACTTGGTTCTCTCTTTCCACTATATGGGTCCTGGGGAATTGAACATAAGTCTTCAGGCTTGGTGGCAAGTACCTTTACCTGCTGAGTGATCTGGCCAGCCTCTTTATAAGCCCTTCCTGTAAGATAGCAGATGCAGGACACACAGCGACTGTGAGAGCCACCAGCCTGGGAGAAGCAAGCTGGAGAAAGGGGAAGGAGGCAGAGGTAAAGCAGAAAGGAAATGGGGGAAGCTTCAGGAGAGAATAAACTGAAAGAAAGCCTCAGAAATCCTAGACAGAAACAGGCGAGTATTAAGGAGATTGAGGAATTCGGTGAGCGGCTAGGGTATACAGCTCAGCGGGAAAGCACCTGTCTAGTGCAAGGCTCTAGGTTTTCATAACTTTTTCTTTTTTGAGACAGAGTCTATGCAGCTCTGGCTGTGTAGATCAAACTGACCCCAGACTCACACAGATCCACCTGCCTCTGCCTCCTGAATGCTAGGAGAAAAGGTGTGTGCCACCATTCTTGGGAAGCATGTGCTAGAAGAGGCCTGACAAACTGAGTCCAGCCCTGGAATCCAGAGGGCAAGCAAGCAACTCTTGCCTTCCACTGTGACCTCCCTCAACTTGCTCTTCTCCTTCAGTTTTCACATCTACCTTCTTGCATTGTCCTTCCCGCGGCTTTCTTTTCCCTTTTCAGTGGATATGAATTGCACAGAATAGAACCTCATAGGAATTACTGTGACTTTTGCAAATATGCAGTAACATGCTTGGGTCATGCACCCCTTCCTTTAGTACTTTCCCTGGCCAACTCCTCTCCCTGCTCTCTGATCCCTATCCTCTTCCCTAATAGTCCCCCAGGTTCATGTTGTCTTTTTGTTTGGATTCTGCACAAGAGAGAAAACATTGAATACTTGTCCTGGCTTATTTTTTTCTTAACAATATTTCAGTTCCCATCCATTTTCCTGCAAGGCACATAGTTTCATTTACAGATGAATACTACTCCATTTGTATTTTTATACACACACACACACACACACACATCACATTTTTTTCTCCTCTCCTGCTGACAGGCATCTAAGCAGATTCCCTAGCGGCTTACTGTGAATAGCCCTGCAACATATATGGATGTGGAGGCATCTTTGTGCTATGCTGGTTCCTTTAGGAATATACCCAGGAGTGGTAGAGCTGGGTCATATGGGAGGTCTATTTTTAGTTAGGTTGCTGTTGTTGTTTGGAGAAAACTTTCTACTGATTTCTATTACATTCCCACCAATACTGTAGAAAGCCTCTCTCATCCCCTGTACCTTTCCATCTGATGACAGCAATTTGTATTTCAGAAAGATGGACTCTCAATGTCATTTTGATTTGCTTTTCTCTGATAGCTAAGGATGTACTCCCCCCCCCCCCCCCCCCCCGTTTTGCTCAGACAGACTCTCATTATGTAGACATGGAACTCATTATGTAGACCAGGCTTGTCTCAAATTCACAGAGATCTGCCTGCCTCTGGCTCCAGAGTACATAAAAGACCATCAGCCTGCCAAGATGTTGAACTTTTCACAATTACTAGCCATTTGTGCTTCTTTTAAGAAGTTTCTGCCTAGTTCATTTGCCATTTACTGATTGTATTATTTATTCTTTGGGGGCTTGATTTTTAAAAATAATTTATTTATATTTTATGTACATTGGTGTTTACCTGCATGTATGTCTGCATGAGGGTGTCGGATCCCCTGGAACAGGAGTTCCAGACAGTTGTGAGCTGCCATGTGGGTGCTGGGACTTGAACCCAGGTCCTCTGGAAGAGCAGGCAGTGTTCTTAACCACTGAGCCATCTCTTCAGCCCTTAATTTTTCTTTAGTTCTTTGCATATTCTGGCTATCAATCATCTGTGGGATAACCATAAGGATTTTCTCCTATTTTGTAATGTCTCTTTACTCTGTGTCTATCTCCTGCCTTTTCTGGGTCTCTGCACACATCCCCATCACCCTAGGGTCCTAAGCTGCCTCACAATTCTCACCTGAGGCTTTAGTTTCTCTCCTATTTCTTTCTCTTTTCATCCATCTTTTTCTTCATTTCAAACTTAAGATTTTGGCAGCACAAAATCCCTTTTGTAGAGTAACCCCTCCTGCCAAGCCTGGGAATCTGGGCCTGCTCTTGTGCACAGAAACCAGGCAATGTCCTCGCTGGGCCAAGGAAGACAGAGTCGAAGGTCGCCAAGTGCAGTTAAGCCACGCATCCAGCAGAGCGAGCTGAGAGAACCACTTCCAAGCTGCAAAGGTCGAGCTGCACCCTGGTGGTGGAAACTGGGAACTGGATCCTAGGGTTAGAGAAGGTGCACCTCCTGGAGCATGGATGTTCCCCAGAGGCTGATACTTTAAGGGTGAGGGGTGAGGCTTGAGGTCGGTCCAGATCAAGTCTTCAGGCTGGCAAGAGCCAGGCAATTAGTAAGGGGCCTGATGTAACAATGCCCAGATACTCAGTAAGAGTCTATAGCAGTCTTAAGGAGCACAGAAAGATGGGAAGGGGGTGGGATATGGACCCCGCCTCTCAGGGGAATTCAGTAGTGGAATTCAGCTTGTGAAACCCCAGCAGGTGGCAAGCTTAGATCTGCACTGAGGAGTTTGTTCCCCAAAGGCTAGAGTGCGCTGCATGTATATGTGTGTGTGTGTGTTTGTGTGTGTGTGTGAGTGTGTGTGTGTGTGTGTGTGTGTGTGTGTGAGAGAGAGAGAGAGAGAGAGAGAGAGAACACTGCAGCTGGAGTTTCCAGCTCACAAAGGCTGCATGGCTGGGTTCTAATTGAGTGCAGTGCAAATCTGCAAACCCCAACCCATCTTGCCATTCCCAGGGCAGTTGGTAGAGTGACCATGCATTGCTAGGCACTGAGTTGTCTCAGTGGGAAACAAACCCAGTTCTCTGGAAATTTCTGTGCCTCCATAAGGCATTTGGACCCAGTAGAGACAATGTTTATCCCATCCACTTAAGAGGTTTGCACAGAATGACAGAGCTTGGGAGATGTCCATCCAGGATAATCTTTCCCATACCTCTCCTCTCCCCAAATGAGACTCATTTCTGTACATATTGTGGTCACCTTTAAAAAACAAACAACTGAGTTGCCACAGAGCCTTACTACCCGAATTTGATCCTGGAAACCAACATGGTGAAAGGAGATCCAACCCTGGAAAGCTGTCCTCTGACCTGTACATACACCATGGCATGTGCATGTACCCCCTCCCCCAATAATTTAGTCTTTTTAAAAAATCTGTAATTCCAACACTTGGGAGGTAGAAGGATTAGGAGTTCAAGGTGAATCTAGACTACACTAACAAGAACCCATCTAAAAACAAACCAGAACTGGTGTGGTAGTATACATCTGTGACCACAGCACTTAGGAAGCTGAGGCAGGAGGATCAGTTTACAGGACAAGCCACTGTTACATAGCAAGTTGGAGGCCAGCCTGGGCTACCTGAGTCCCTGTCTTGAAAAACAAACAGTAAGCCAGGTGTAGAAGCACAGGCCTTTAACCCAGAACTCTGGAGGCAGAGGCTGGCAGATCTCTGAGTTCGAGGCCAGTCTGGTCTACAGAGCAAACTCCAGGACAGCCAGATCTACATAGTGAGAGCCTGTCTCTCAAAAAACCAAAAGAACATAGTTAAATAGATAGGAAGGTGGGGAAGATTTGGAAGTGTTGGAGAAGGGGGAAAATACTCCCAAAATGTATTGTATGAAAACATTTAAATAAACAGTTTAAGATGTAATTAAGAACAGTAACGAAACCCAGCAAATGTAAAATCGCAGACACCACCAAGCACAAGAAGCAACAGGAGACTAACACAGAGCACCTTTTTTTGAGAAAGCAGTCTCCCTGATGCCTGGACCTCCATCCCAGACAGCCAGAGCTGGTATAAAGCCGCATGGATTTCTTTTTTGTTTGTTTGTTTTTTGTTTTGTTTTGTTTTTGAGATAGGATTTCTCTGTGTAGCCCTGGCTGTCCTGAAACTCGCTCTGTAGAGCAGGCTGGCCTCGAACTCAGAGATCTACCTGTCTCCTCTGCCTCTGAAGTGCTGGGATTAAAGGCGTGCACCACCATCACCTGGCTGGATTTTTTTTTTTTTTTGTAAATGGAATTTTTAAAAATAGAATGACTGGTATTCAGAAAAGCCTTTTTTAAGGCTGGTTTCCCAGTCTCTATAAGGGGAGCTTGTGCAAGGGGGTTTAGGAGTTAGGAGTATGTATGCACGGCCTACATACACACCCAACAATCCTTGAGTTCCTGATCTTCTTCCCCAAGCCTGCTCCTGTTTGCGAGATGTATCACTCGGCCTCTAACCGTGCTTATTCATGTGCCTAATTCATATCTTTGTCAATCTTACCTCCCTTGCTCATTCAGTCTGTAACCCTGTACTAGAGGCTGGGTGTGGGTGCGTCACACAAGTTCAAGTCCAGCCTGGACAACATAGTGAGATCTTGGTTCTTTCCCCCACTACCCTGTAAAAAATCCTTACTAGAACACCAAGTCCTGGACTTCCAAGCCGCTTCTCCTGAGGAGAGGGTCCTCTGGATGACTAAGGAGTGCATACACAGACATTTCAAAACTGGCTTTAAACATTCATCAGGGTGCCACACGGAGGATCTGGGATGAGAGACTGTTACATGTGTGAGGCTGGGGTGCCCTGAGAGACAAAAAAAGGGGACCCAGGTGACAAGGCTGCTGGGGTATCCCCACCCCTACCACAGAACAAGGGAGTCGAATAG
Source organism: Peromyscus aztecus (assembly GCA_902168405.1). Classification (NCBI taxonomy): domain Eukaryota; kingdom Metazoa; phylum Chordata; class Mammalia; order Rodentia; family Cricetidae; genus Peromyscus; species Peromyscus aztecus. The sequence continues at coordinate 18,622 of CABHPQ010105082.1, forward strand.
AGGCCCTCTCTGGAGGGTCTCAGGGCTATGTAGGAGCCAGTCCTCCCTTGGAGGTAGATGATCCGGGAGGGAACTGAGGAGTAGCTCCCACGGTGGCGGGGCAGGCAGCGGCTTCCTCAGTGGTACTGCTGGTAGTTGGGATAACCTGGGGCCGGAGCTCCCTCTTTAGGGGTTAGCTGGCTGGGGTCCTCCAAGAATGGGGGTGCTGGAGAAGGAAGAATGAGGTAATGAGGTGAGGAAGAGTGGAGAAGGCTGACAGTGCTTTCTGACTCTCCCTGACCATTGCCCACCAGGTCCTCACCATTGCGGAATTGCTGGGCAGTATATCGAGTGAGGAGGATGCCAACACCCTCGATGAGGGCCAACAGGATGCCCCCCATCATCGCAGAGCCCACCATCGCCAGCGGACCACCTGGGAGGCACAAAGAGACAGAGCTGAGGAAGGGCAGGCAGACCAGGGAAGGGAGTGGGATTGGGGGCTGGAGGCACTCACTGCGTGCAGCCAGTACTGCTCCAGTCAATGCTCCACTGGTGATGGAGTTCCAGGGGTCTTCCTTGCCCCGCAGCCGTACAAGGCCACAGTCAATGGTGGAAAACAGGCCTCCCCACACTGCAAAGCTACCTGTAGGAGGAGAGAGTCCTCATCAGTGATGCCCAGGAATTCTGAGACTCCAGAGATCTCAATGTCGGGGAACTTCCAAGGTCTGAGGACTGGTCAAGAAAGGGGCTGCTGGGACAAAAGAGGTGGCTCAGTGGTAGAGTGCTTGCCTATGGTGATCCCAACAAAATATATACACACACCCACAAACACACTCCCCAACCACCCAACCAACCAGTCAACCAACCACGACTGCTATAGTCCCAGCACCTGGGAGGCTCAAAAAGCAGGAGGACTACAAAGAATTAGAGACCCACAGAGTGAAGGCCTGTCTCAAAACAGTGGGTCGGGGGGTCACAGAGCCTGTAGAAAGCCACGGGTTCCACCTCAGCACCAAACACAAAAGGGAACAAAGTCCAGACATAGAGACAGGTAGAGACCCCTCCGGAACACTCCATCTTTCCCACTGTGAAGAGTCCCCCATTTAATCAGGTCTGTAGTTATCAAAATCTTTCACTTTTAGTTGGCAAATGAATGCAAGCAGATTAACATTTCACACAGCTTTCAATGAAGCAATTTTCACCCTTTACTTTTATTTATTTAAATTTAAATTTATTTATTTGTATTTTATGGACATTGGTGTTTTGCCTGCATGTATATCTGTGTGAGAGTGTTGAATCCCCGGGAAGAGGAGTTATAGACAGTTGTGAACTGCCATGTGGGTGCTGGGAATTGAACCTGGGTCCTTTGGAAGAGCAGCCAGTGCTCCTAACCACTGAGCCATCTCTCCAACCCCAACTTCCACCCTTTAAATACCACGTTCACAATCTAGAAATCCAAAATGCTTCAAAACCTACAACTTTTTGAGCATGGTCATGATAGCAGTAACGGAAAATTCCATAGCTGACCTCACGTGACATGAAACAGTAAAAATGCAGGAGAATGCTGGCCGGAGTGGCACGCGCGCCTTTAATCCCAGCACTCAGGAGGCAGAGGCAGGCAGATCTCTGTGAGTTCGAGGCCAGCCTGGGCTACAAAGAAAGTTCCAGGCCAGCCAGGGCTATGTAGAGAGACCCAGTCTCAAAAACAAATAAACAAACTACAGAATACACAATCTGGCCCTTTCATATTAAACTGCTGGGAAATGTCACCACCCCAGAAAGTTCTAGTCAGACTGGGTTAGAATTTGGACCTCTAACTTATAGTTTAGCCTCAAAGAATCAACTACCTTCAATGTTGCTACCATGTGTTTAAGTTCCCCCAATCTCCTCACCTCCAATCTGGGGTGCTCGAATCCTCACAGCACTGGCACTACCTCTGAAGCGGTGTCGAATTCCCTGGAGAAAGCAAGCAGAGGAATCAGGGTAGGGGTAAGACCTCTGGCAAGGCAAGGGTTCTAGCCTATATGTGAAGGGGTGGCTGCCGGGGTGCTCAGTGATAGAGCCTTGCCTCGACTGAGCAAGGCCCATGGTTCTTTAACTCCGTCACACAGAGAGGAAGGCATGGGAAGGCTGGCAGAAGCATAGCAGCAACCACAGAACCAGGAGACCGGGGAGGGAGTCCAACCAAGATGTTCTTCGAGTGGGGTTGCTAAGTTTTATTAATCTGGTCACTCATTCATTCAACACACACGAGCAGGTCTGGTGTGCCAGGCCTCATTCTATATGCAGGGGCACATCAAGAAACAGAGGTTCTGACGCGCAGTGGTGGTGCACGCCTTTAGTCCCAGCACTCGGGAGGCAGAGGCAGGCGGATCTCTGTGAGTTCGAGGCCAGCCTGGTCTACAAAGCAAGTTCCAGGAAAGGCGCAAAGCTACACAGAGAAACCCTGTCTTGAAAAACCAAAAAGAAAAAAAAAAAAGAAAAGAAACGTAGGTTTTACCTCAAAACAGACTCTGGGTTAAAAGCCTCTATATGGAATAAGGACAGGAGTTTGACAGAGAGAACGGCCTTTAAATTGAATGAGGGCACTTTTAATATATTTCTGCCTCATCCTCTGAGGCCCCCTACCCTTGGAGATCTCATTAGATGTCACTGGTTTAAAAGCAGTTATGGGGAGGGGCCCTGTCCTCCCAGAGTGAGTGCACACAGGAGTGGCAGAGACAGAGCTTAAGGAAATAAGCAAGACAGCTTCAGACAGCAAAATGTACTATAGAACCATAGCTCTCAACCTGGGGGTTGTGACCCCTGTGAGGTTCACAGGGGTTGCCTAAGACCATCAGAAAACAGTTATTTACAACACAATTCATAACTAGCAGAATGACAGTTCTGAAGTAGTACTGAAAATAATTGTACGGTTGGGGAGCATGACATGAGGAACTGTATTAGAGTCCCAGCATTCAGACGGCTGCGAAGCACTGTCTTAAAGCCTCGCCTATTTTCAGTTCATCCTCTCTGTTTCACGCTTGCTGTCGAGGATGTGAGCTCTCAGCTTCTTGCTCTGGCAGCCATGCTCCTTGTTACCACGCCTCCCCATCACGATTGACTCTTGTCCCTCTGGAACTCTAAGTCCACATAAACTCTTTCTTCTATAATTGCCTTCATCGTGGGTTTTATCACAACAGAGAAGTAACTAATGTATCCCCAAAGGCTCATATCCATTTCATAGAGGAACAGGCATCCTGCCCATCTTTAAGGGTCTCTATAGTCTTATAGTAAAGCTCACAAGTCTAAGCCCAGTGGTCTCCGAGGTTCAAGGCAATCTTTTTTTCTAAGATGTATTTATTTATTATGTATAGTGTTCTGCCTGCACGTATGCCTGCACCCCAGAAGAGGGTACCGGATCTCATTACAGATGGTTGTGAGTCACGATGTGGGTGCTGGGAATTGGACTCAGGACCTCTGGAGGAGCAGCCAGTGATCTTAACCTCTGAGCTATCTCTCTAGTCCCAGTTCAAGGCAATCTTTTAGGTATGAGGCTTTGCAAAAATTAAAAATAACTAAGTTACTCCTGGTGATGGTGAAGCACACATTTAATCCCAGCACTTAGAGAAGCAGAGGCAGGTGGATCCCTATGAGTTTGAAGCCAGCTTGGTCTACAGAGCAAGCTCCAGGACAGCCAGGGTTACACAGAGAAACCCAGTCTCAAACCAAACCAAACTAAAGGTGTGTGTGTCTGTGTCTGTGTGGTATATACAAATGAATGTGCAGGTGTGTGAACATGTGGAGGTCATAGCAGGACATTAGCGGTTTCCTTCTACTGCTTTTTGTCTCACTGAACCAGAAGCTCCACTTCCAGCTAGGCTGACTGGCCAGCAAGCTCTTGGGATATACCTGTCTTGTGCCCTACCTCCTCCAATGCTGGGGATCTAGGCACAGGCAGCCATGCATGCCTGGCTTTTGGTTTTTTGTTTTTTTGTTTTGTTCGAGACAGGGTTTCTCTGTGTAGTTTTGGTGCCTGTCCTGGATCTCATTCTGTAGCCCAGGCTGGCCTTGAACTCACAGAGA
>CABHPQ010105085.1:4575-45719 GCA_902168405.1 Peromyscus aztecus
ATATATATATATATATATATATATATATATATATATTGCACATATACCCCTAATTTTCACATGTGATAGCACATGTTCATTCATATTGATACATTCTTAATATGCATGATGTATTGTAATATATAACACAATACTCTTAAATGTATGCTTTTGAAATTACTGTTCTTATGTAAATATGAAATACATTCTCTGAGTTTCAATTTTCTCAGTGAAAAAGAAATGGATACTCATATAACTGTTCATAAGTTTTCTTTGAAGAAATATATTAAGTAACAAATAAATTGTTTAGTTCTATGCCGGGCACATGAGCCTTTCAATAATTCACCCACAATGGATTATTGATGTCCATATGTGAGGGATTCATAGGTCATGACTCTTTTATTTATTCTATAAATGTCTATCTCTTCAAGTTAAAATGTTCATCTGAAGTTCAACTTCTCACCCACATCATTTGATGTTTAACTAGAAAAACTCATTTCCTATCTAAGACTACAATCAATATTACAGAATAGAAATTTTAAACTAGAAATGAAATAAGTCCTTTTTACAGATTCTCAGACAAGAGCACATCAATCATCTTAGTGTTTACATGGACCATACTTTGTGATGAAAATGGCATGTGCATTTTATGATATATATTGATTCTTAGCTTTTTTCTGCACTTTGGTCTCTTAGATACAATTCCTCACATTATATTCAAGTGTATTACCTATGAAATAATCCTACAAATAAGCTAGAACTTTACCGTGGGGTCTTCAACCATAACTATACATTAATCTTACAAAATCTTGTTTTTACTGTATTGATAGGTCAATATTAGAAGAATCTTGAGGGACAATTTCCTTTCAGAATGATTTTAATTCTACCAACTTCAAGTATAAGTGTTATTGGCTTTCTAGATTTTATAGTTTTAACAATATCCTAATGAGTCTCAGAATGTATTGTCATCATAGACTAGTCATTTATAGCTGGCTGGCCCATGAGAACTAAACAATTTATTTCTTACTTAATATATTTTTTCAAAGAAAATGCAAGAACTAGGTATACAGACATTCCCATTTTGTCACTGAAAAATGAAACTCAAGAGAATGTACTTCATATTTACAGAGAAACAAATTTCAAACATCATTTTTAAACCACTGGCAATTTAACATGTCCAAATATAACAAGATAACAAAATAAACTACAGTCACCTCCAACTAGTCATTAGAAGAAGATCATTTGGATAATCCAAAACTTCCTCTTTTTAATTACCCCAATTATTCAGCCATCAAAACACCTAGATTTTGCCTCTGAAAGTTTCTTCCATCTTCTTATCTTCATCATTATCAGTCATTTTAAACTACATTTAATTCTGCTAGAATTCAGCCAACTTTAGCCAATTCTGATATTTTCTCTGTCCCCACTTGTATACATTTCAGTGGATTTGCCCTGGGTTGATTGAATTCTCACACATTAAATGAGAAGTCTGCTTAGGCTATTGCTATACTAAGAACCTGTCAGAAGTAAGTACAAGTGTCTCATTGGGGAAAGCTACATTTTCATGATCTGATATATACCCAGCACTATCTTACAACATATGTCTTTTTGTTGCATTATTTATTGAAAATATTTTTTCATACAATGTATTCTAATCATGATTTTCCCCTCTCACATCGCCTTCCAGATCCTCTCCACCTCTCCACCTCCTCACCCATCCAACTCTCCTCCTCATTATTTCTCTCTCTTTTTAGAAAACAAACAGGCAAAAAAATCAAAAAATGAAAAGTACAACAGAGAGAGAGAGAGAGAGAGAGAGAGAGAGAGAGAGAGAGAGAGAATTTCGTAAACTTGACTTTCCAACAACATAGAAATACACCCAGTTATCCACATATAAAACAGACAAATTTAGAAAGTATAAATATAAGATATTTAGTTAGATCTTAATTCAGAGTAACAACGAATACTTTTCAATTGTACATGTAATATATGCAGCATACTTTTTACATGTTGTTTAGTTCATGCAAATTATATTCTTAGAATTTAATTACTATTTTAAAGATTTAGCTTGTTCCTATCTCCTATAGGACATCAATCCTCCATCCTGAGTTATTCAGATAACTTTTATTACCATATACCAAAATTTTCACTTTGTGTGTCTTTTCATATCAGCAAAATTTCTTGAGAATAGGAACCATACATAATTTGTCTCTCATTGTCTAACATGGTGGTAGACATATAGCAGGTACTTGATAAATCTTTTTTTCAAGACTTAGTAACTATCTATCTATCTATCTATCTATCTACCTATCTATCTACCTACCTATCTCCCGTGTGTGTGTGTGTGTGTGTGTGTGTGTGTGTGTGTGTGTGTGTGGTGCATGTATCCATGGAGGCCAGAAGAGGGGGAGAGAGACTGTCTGAACTGTTGTGAGCTGTGCAACACTGGTGCTAGTAACCAAACTCTAGTCCCTTGTAAGAGCAGCAAACCCTCTTAATGGCTCATTCATCACTCCAGCCCCACACTAAACCTTTTATGAGTGAATTATTTCCTGATACCCATATTCATTTTTTTCTTTCTTCCCAACTAAAAGGCCATATTCATCATTGCTCAAAATAAAGTTTGAAGTGAATGTTTCACAAAAGCAAGAGTGGGGACATCTTTTCTAGGAGAGATCCTTAGTCTCACAGTTGATAGGTGGAATATTTCCACCTACAGTGAAAATGAAAACAAATTTAATGGAAACAACTACTTATCTTTTGAGTAGGGAAGGTTGCCATGGTGGTCTTACTATTAAGCCCAGACTGTCTTGCAACTCACTGTATAGCTTCAGCTGGCTTTGAATACATAATAACCTTCTTACTTGAGCCTCTGAGAGCTGGGATTACAGGAATGGAATGCAACCATTACTTCTTTTACTTTTCTTTTTGACAGAGTCTCACTATGTAGCTAAGACTGGTCTCAAATTTGTTATCTTCTTTCTCCCAATCTCCCACATGCTTCATTTATAGGTATTGCTATCCTCTCCTCCTTTTCCACCTCCTCCTTCTTTAGACAGCATTGTGAAATCTGCTTTATTTCATATATTTAAAGCAAATGTTTTGACCTCAAAACAATTTGATGTACTGATTAATAATGTTTGAATTTTGACTTATGCACTCACACATCTTTAAACTCATGTATTTTCCACATTTAAAAGATTGACATGTAGTGGTGAAGACCAGGTATATATCTTGGTTAACCCTCAGAAGTTACTCATTTGTTCTAATTCATATTTGTTAACTTGACACAAACTAGGGCCATGTGGAAAGAGGGAACTTCAATTGAAAAACTGACTCTGAGACATTTCTTAATTTCTAGTTGTTGTGGAAGGGCCCAGTGGGCAGTGCCATCCCTAGCCAGATGGGTCTGGGCTGTATAAGAAAAGCAGATGAGCAAGCTGGAGAAGCAACCCAGTAAGCAGTGTTCCTCTGGAGTTTCTTTGCTAGGTTCTCTCTTGAGTTACTGCTTTGACTTCTTTCAGTGATGGATTGGTACTTGGAAGTGTAAGTCAAATGGTCTCTTTTGTCCCCAAGTTGTCTTTGGTCATGGTGTTTACTACAGCAACAGTAAGCAAACTAGGACATCATTTGAGCAGTTCCATTGGCAAAAGTTTATTTCTGATCATTTCCTGCATTTTATGTTACCAAGTTTTTTCAACCTGGCATTTTTTTAAATTTTATTTTATTTTACAATACCATTCAGTTCTACATATCAGCCACGGATTCCCTTGTTCTCCCCCCTCCCGCCCCCTCCTGACCCCTCCAGCCCACCTCCCATTCCCACCTCCTCCAGGGCAAAGCCTCCCCGGAGGACTGAGATCAACCTGGTAGACTTAGTCCAGGCAGGGCCATTCCCCTCCTCCCAGGCTCAGCCAAGTGACCCTGCATAAGCCCCAGGTTTCAAACAGCCAGCTCATGCAATGAGCACAGGACCCGGTCCCACTGCCTGGATGCCTCCCAAACAGTTCAAGCCAATCAACTGTCTCACCCATTCAGAGGGCCTGATCCAGTTGGGGGCCCCTCAGCCATTGGTTCATAGTTCATGTGTTTCTATTCATCATGAGAAGAGGAAGAAGCAAAGTGCTAGGGAGGCCCACAGAAATCCACAAAGATACCCCCACAATAGACTGCTGGCAATGGTCGAGAGACAGCCCGAACTGACCGGCCCTGCTGATGGGATGGCCAAACACCCTAATTGTCGTGCTAGAAACCCCATCCAATGACTGAGGGATCTGGAAGCAGAGATCCACGGCTAGGCCCTGGGTGGAGCTCCAGGAGTCCAATTAGCGAGAAAGAGGAGGGTCTATATGAGCGAGAATTGTTGAGATCAACCTGGCATTTTTTTAAGGGTGTATTGGACTATCCATTAAATAGTGAGTCAGCTGCAAATTTGATATTCAGCCCTCTGCTCATGGAAAGCACAAACACATTATTCAATGAGTAAGCAAAGGTTAGTCAGATGGAGAATCAGAATGCTGAAATGAAATGTCTGCTACCAGGTTTTCCCATTTTCAAAGCACATTCTTCAGTAGTTCACTAAATTATTTGAGGCTCCTAAAAGGTATAATATTACTCACCCTAAGATGCACAAGTTGTAGCAAAATACAGTTCATATTTTATTCAAAGCACCTTGCTACTAGGCATTAGGCAGATTCTAGATTTCATAGGCTACTGAAAAAACACAGATAGAATTTTAAAGGTGAATTTATTAGGTACTTTAATGGATAATGAAACAAAGGATCATAGTATGGGCAGTAAAAAACAATAAAAATAAAAACTTATTCTTACAGTTCTGTATAGAAGTTCAAACCCCTGGTGTCTCTAGTGTTGGCTCCATTTGAGTTTTCTGAGAAACTCCCTCTCCTGCTCCTCTTGCACCCTCCTTCCCTCTCAGTGATCATTCCGTGTGTAACTGCATTACTCCATTATCTGATGCCATCTGCACATGGCATGGTCAGTGTCTGCATCTTCCCATTATAACACCTCTTTCCCTAAGGACATTTGTCATATTGGATGAGCACTTAACCTAAAACTTTGATTTTATCTACAAAGAATCTATTTCTAACTAGGCGCACTTTCACAAGTACTAGGAGATAGACTGCAACCATGTCTTTTACAGGGATGCAATTTACCTAAGAACAGTTTGCTTTCTGCCTTCCCAAAATCCAGGTCTTTCTCATGCCCCAAATACATTAACTCTGCCCTAATATCTCCTAAAGCCTCATGCTATTCTAGCATCAGCTTTAAATCCAAAATATCAACTATATAATTGATACAGAAAACCTCAAATTTCATCATCTAAAACATTCAAATAAGTTATTGGTAAGTCTCTTGGTATGATTTACTCTAGGCAAATTTCTTACCCAACTATGGAACTGTGAAACCTAGGAAAGAAGTTATCTGTAAGATTCTATAGCTGACAGGACAAATATACTATATACTATTTCATAACAAAGAAATCAGAAGGCAGTAAGAAGATTGCTAGTCTAAAGTAAATTTACAACAGAGTACGGTAAATTCTGTGTCACCCACTAAGGGATCTTTGGAGGTATATGTCATATGGATACTGCATTCTTTGCCTTCATCTTCACATAGCAATCACCTTTTGTGTCTATGTTCCACATTATTTACCTCTTTTTATAAAGATGCGAGCTATGCTGAATTAGGGTTCACTTTAATACCTTCCATATATTTTCAAAAATCATAATCACGGGTTCTAAGAGTTAGGATGTTAATCTCTTTTGTGGGGTTATAGCTCAGTCTATAACAGGGAAACAACTATTAACACCTTGAAGTTATAACCAAACATATGAGTTGTGTGCATATAAGGAGGATTGTCTTGGCAAGTCAAAATTTCTCAAACTTTCTCCACATTATGAAAGTTCACATGGAAAAATATTAAGAGGTGCCATTGAGAAAGTTATCAAGTGTCTTTGACAGATACCTTGTGATTTCCTGATGACAGTGTTATATATCAAGTTGTGATTCAGCTGTCTCTCCAATGCCAAACAAAAACAGAAAAGAAACAAAACAAAACAAAAACCCAAGAAGTGGAAAGTGAAAATCCTACAACATACTTTAAGTATATGGGTAAGTATGGCTCACCCTTTCTTCTACTCATAGCAAGAAATTATTACTTTGTTTCAATATATGAAATCATGAGACTGTTCAAACTACCTGATTATGTAACATGGCTTTTATGATATCTCTTTTGGAAAACACACAGAGAAAAACCCTTTAGAATTGCATAATCATTTCTGAATTGAATAGAAAATTATTTTGTGAGCACTATGACTTAATTTTACTTGCCTTTTAAGTCATATGTCTGGTAACAACTGGGTTATTTCCATACTATTGATGGGGTCCAAGAGATTGGTTTAAATGTTTTAATCTAAATGACAATGAAACCCTTTAACTATTATCCATCTATCTGTCTATCTATCATCTATCTGCCTACCTTCCTATCAATTATCTATCTATCTATCTATCTATCTATCTATCTATCTATCTATCTATCTATCATCTATTGACATATTTATATATTTTGAGTAAAAAATAGTGTGTCATAAACTTGTAAGACTAATTTAAGCCTTAGCTAACTTCCCTTTCAGTTACATATAGCTGAGAAACAAATTACTTACCTTTTGGAAGCAGATATTAAATGCAAATATAGTTCCACTACTAACAGTTTTAGGTCAATTTGAGTGATTTAAGTGACCTGGTCAGCATACCGGTTAAGCTACTCACTCAATTCATGTAGCTAAGCTGTATACTAATTGCATTACAGATGACACTATCACTAGTAAATTTGCTAGTACATTTACACTGGGATTTAAACAGACAGTGACCCCAGTGCTTAGAATAATGACCCTCCTTCCTTAGATTACCTTTCTAAGGATAGGGCATGGTTTGCTAGAAGGAGCAGTTTCCCATCATTTCCTATCTTCAATCTATTATATCCCTCCAGATTATTTTTCTTCAAAATAGCTGTGATCATGTCAATATATTTCTCAGGAGTCATCAGTGACTTTCATATATTGTTCAACATATTAGGTGCAAATGCCTCCCTCACCAGTATTATTTCTTACAATAGAAGGTCCACACACAGACCTCTCAAAATTACATGACTTACAGTTTTTACTGACCCATACTTTAAATAAATTGGGGGAAATTATATAATGTTTTGTACTGAATGACACTGTGTCAGAATTAGTGGGATTCAGATAAAATTGCTTAACAGGAAATTTTTGTCATTAAATGCTTGTATTAAAATGGAAGAAACATCTTAATTTAATGATATCAGCTTTAACCTTAAGAAACTTTATATATAAGTAAATTAAACTGAAGGCAAGAAGAAAGATAGTAATAACAGAGATAAAAGTATAAATTAATGTCATTGAAATTAGAAATACAATAAATAATATCAATTGAACAAAAATGTTTATTTGAAAAAATAATAAACCTTGTTGGGTCATACACAAGGCCCTAGCAATCTCCAATAGCACTAATAAACATACAAAAAAGCTAAAGTATTGCTGAAAAATTAAAGACTATAGGAAAATGTGCACATATAAAAAAAGATAACAGAAATGTACAGAAAAGACAAAATGGCTGGACAGCTAAAGTAATCACATAAATGACAAAATGTCTTAGGTTTGCTCTTAGCTTTCAATTGTTTAAAAGCATGCAAAAATAAGTAAATAAGTTATATCTGTATCAAATGAATACAAAATGAAACAAGGTAAGAAGAGAAGGGACAGCCACTTAACAGCAAGGAAATATTGCTGTTAAATATGGAATGTTGGTGGTAAAATGCTATTGGTAAAGGTATTTGTGCTTATTAATTCACTTAATTCTCCTTTTTTGAAAAAATGAACTTGTATTTCAAAACAGCAAAATCTAATCCTAGCATAGTGGCATATGCCCATAATCTTGGCATATACAAGCCATTCAAAGATGGCTTTGTCTACATAGGGAGTTCTAAGTCATTCTGAGCTAAACAGTGAACTCCAGCTGATACAACCAAAACTCTCAAATTAAAACAACAATAAGAAAAATCTAAATATTATAATGAAATTCTATTGCAAATAATATGTACCTAGTTTATAGCTGAAAAGCAGTAGTGATACCTTTAAGTCAAAATAATTTGCTAAAACTTGGGTATTGATATGTTCCAGTAAGACAGCCTTCATCTAAAGAATAAAGACAAAATGTTGACCTGGATCAATAGATTGTTTCTTCTAAAAGGGAAAATAAAGGAATAAATTGTGCTGTGGTGAAAGCACATGGAATCATGTAAGTGACCATTTATAATTTCATTAGTACAATGTTTGAATGAAAACATTAAACTGGTACAGCATTAAGTGTATGAAATAAGTGCGTGATACAAGTATATAATATGTGCAGCTGAAAAGCACTAATAAACTTATGAAACATAGCAGTTTTACATTTCCTTGTGAACAATATTAATGCATTAACTTAAGAAACCATGTTTATTCTCATGTGGTAAATATAGATTTATGTATGTATGCATGTATGGAAGTTATAAAAGTAAAAAGGGACAACTACGAGAGGTGAAATACAAGACAAGGGCTAAGAGAGGATAATGGAATACAGGCAACATGAAAGCAGAAAGAATGTGAGGTAGAGAACCACCCAGATGTGGGGGAAGGACAATGAAGAATGAGTAAGAACAAAGTAAAATGATATGTATGTATGAAAATGTCTCATTGAAACATATGAATATGTATGATAACAAAACATTAAAATAAAATATTCTATTAACAAAAAGAAAGCATAGGTTGACTGATAGTTTATGAAAGAAAATGCTAATTGCTCTTAAGGAAATGTTGAATAGTTTGTAGAAAATCAAGAAGTAACAAGTATATTTTTAGCACAGTTTGGAATTAATGGCAGCACTGTCTGATGAACATATTTTTATAATGTAACTGATGTGTTATGTGATTTTACAAGATAGATACAGCAGCACTTGTAATTACAAAAGTGATCCTTGAAATCCCTTTTCTCAGTATAGTCTCTCTATATAGTAACAGACGCAACTATGTCTTTGAGAGGACAGTCTAGGGGTAAATATAATATTCATTTTCAAATGATTTTTTTGAGTTGAGGGCATTAAAAATCAGACAGTTTCTTCTGTGTACAGCATTGTATTTGAAACTGTGGGGGAAGTCAGATGACTAATCATGGCTTACGAATTGGATTGCCTCTTTTTTTTTTCTTTCTAGTTAAACAAGCAGTAGGCTTGCCAAAGGCTGGGTAGACTCCAGCAAGATGTTGGTCAGAACTGTAAACAATCTAGAGAACATGTGTTTATTTTTTGTAGTCCAAAAAATATTTTTGGACTTTTTAAGTATTTGTAACATTTTCTAATTATAAAGATAATGCAATTCATATGTATTTCATAAATGATAGAAAAGTTAAAAACCATAAATAAGGAAACAAAGAAATTACTTATATATTAACAAACAAAAAGAAATTATTTTTTTGGAATTTTGCTCAGTATTTTCAGTTATATGGAAGTAGTCTATATAAACATAAATATGGGTCCCACAGTCCTTTAGTCTTGACTTGAACTTGAATAAGATTGAAATTTGGGGACAACTGTCATGTCCAGTCAACTTTGATTTGATATTTTGGTTATAGAGCTTCTACTCTGTGTCATAATACAACAATATGGACTCAGTTTTTATTATACTATAACAAAGGATCCATATGAGTTCTATGAAACAACATTGGCCATCAGGAGATGGAGAGCAGCAATTTCAGAGAAATAGAAAGCAAATGAGGCGAACACTTTAACTACCTGGGGAGATAATGCAGGCTATAATGTACGGGGGACGGGGCACAGTCTCCTTGAGTATATAGATCTGGCAGTGCAGGGAGGCACATGTAAGCTAGAATCTGCAGGATGGAATATCACGAGTGAATAGCTCCTTAGGAAGGAAACCCCAGAGCCCGCACGAGGCTAGACATACTTTTTCTTATGAGTCAGAGTAAAAATCCTCATGATTTATGAGGCAGGAGGTAAAGTGTTCTGAGGAGTTTTGCTTAAGCAATGAGGCAATATTAACAAACACTAAGCACTGCTTTCCCAAAGAAATTCAAAACAATACCCCAAAAGATGATACTGTTTCCAAAACTATGTTCCAGGAGAATGGTCAGGGCTATTTATTTATAGAATTACAAATATCCAGAATGCAACAAGGTGAATTCACAGTCCAATGTGTGATATCCAATCAAATTTATCAGGCATGTGAAGAAGCATGAAATTAAGATTGATATTGAAGAGGAAAAAAATAAATTGATTAAAACTGACATAAATGATAAAGTTAATAGGCCAGGACTTTGAAACAGCTATTGTAACTATTTCATATGTTTAAGAAAAAAGAAGAAAAGTCAAACATTCTGAATATAGACATCGAGGGCACAATAAAATCTCAAATGCACTTGAAGATATAGCAGTGTGTGCTTTTCAAATACAAACAGCAAAATGATCTAATTATTAAAAGACTAAAAATGATAGGTAGAGCTGTAATAATCTATGGGGCAACTTGAAACCAAATCATAATCAGTTGGACACCTCAAGAAAAAGGCTCAAGGGGGAATTGAAAATTAATTTTGAAGAAATGATAAATGAAAACTGAACAAATTTGATGTGAAGTACAACACACTATCCCACCCTTCCTTCCCAAAACTCAAAGATTTGGTTTCTGGCAGTAAACATGGAGTTACTGTAGCTAGCTTTCTTGTTGGATTATCTTTGGACTGCCTATATGCAAATAATGACATGGAAACTTATTAATTATGAATGCTCTGCCTTAGCTTAGGCTTGTCCCCGACTAGCACTTTTTTAGAATTTTTTTATTCATTTTACATACCAATCACAGATCTCTCACTTCCCTCCTCGCATCCCTCCAGCCTCTCACTCCCAACCCACCCCCATTCCCTCCTACAAGAAGGTAAGGCCTCCCATGGGGAGTCAGCAGAACCTGGAACATTCAGTTGAGGCAGGTCCAAGACTTTCCCCCTGCCTCAAGGCTGTGTGAGGTGTCCCACCATAGGTTGTAAGCTCCAAAAAGCCTACTCATGCACCAGGGATGGATCCTGATCCTACTGCCAGGGGTCCCCTTAAGCAGATCAAGCTACGCAACTGTTTCACTATGCAGAGGTCCTAGTCCAATCCTGTAGAGGCTCCACAGGTGTTGGTTTAAATTTAATGAGTTCTCATTAGTTTGGTTTGGTTGTCTCTGTAGGTTTCCCCATAATGATCTTGATGCCCCTTGCTCATAGAATCCCTCTTCTCTCTCTTCACCTAGACTCCTGGAGCTTGACCTGGTATTTTATTGATTACCCAGGGGTCCCAGGGATTTCACTATGTCTGGTGTGGGATATCTGAGGGAAAAAAAAATCTATGTACACTATGCTCTTATGTCTGTTAACTTCATTCCTCCAGGACAAAATTCTATCAATATAGCTACAGCTCCATCAGGCATTCAGGGCAGGAATAACTCTAGGTGCACCAAGCTCCTTAACCATCTACTTTATTTCTCTGGGATGAAAGCCCGTCTACATAGCTTCAATTCCATCCAGTTCCCTCTCATAGTCCTGCTAATGACTAAGCTCTTATGCTTCCAGCCTCATCTTCATCCTCTGTTTCTTCATTCTCCATCTCTACTACTCTCTACTCCTGGCTCAAAAGTTCTGCCTTACCATCTACATTACCTCTGATAGATTCACAACACTCCCCCACCGTTGGGCATGGTCGTGCAAGCCCTGCGGACCTAGACACTTCCACTTAGCCAATTCCGGGTCAAAATAGCCAGTTCTGGGTCAAAATAGTCATTTCCGTGGCTTTGCACGGTTGTGTAAAGCGTGCAACGCAGCAACCATGTGATCTATGCGCATGCGTGGAGTAGCCACATGAACCTGTGTACACATGCGCGACCCAGTCTTTATAAGCAGGCGCCATATTCCCGGCTTCCTTCTTTATGCATGTGTCTTTTCAACAGGCCTGAGCACACCTGTCTCTCTCTCTTATCTTAATAAAACTCTTGTTAGTGGATTCTGCTGTGTTTGTGACATTGCCTCACAGGGTAAGAACACCACCAAATAACTAACAACCTCTATGTTCTTCTCTTCTCCCTGGTTCCTGCCCCTTCTCCTCCTGGAAATACAGTTCTCTGCCTCCTCAGGAATGTTTCCCTACCTTCTACCTTGATATGTAAAAACCTCTTTTGTTCACAGTCATTTGCTCTGGAGAGCCACTAGACCTCAAGGCAAGAGGATGGTCTGAGCTTCATTAGCACAAGAAACAAAGCTATGTGTCTCTAGCCAGCTTGTCTCCTAAACTTGGTGGATGGGGGAGTTAGTTACCTAGAAGTTCAGCAGAGGTGAACTATTAGCCAAATGAGCCAAATGTTCTGGATTTTTTTTTTTTTTTTTGGTTTTTCGAGACAGCGTTTATCTGTGTAGCTTTGCGCCTTTCCTGGAACTCGCTTTGGAGACCAGGCTGGCCTTGAACTCACAGAGATCCGCCTGTCTCTGCCTCCGAGTGCTGGGATTAAAAGCGTGTGCCACCACTGCCCAGCTAATCTTTTTTTTCTTTTTCTTGGTTTTTCAAGACAGGGTTTCTCTGTGTAGCTTTGGAGCCTGTCCTGGAACTCACTCTGTAGCCCAGGTTGGCCTGGAACTGACAGTGCTGGGATTAAAGGCGTGCACCACCACCGCCTGGCTGTTCTGGAAATATTTGGGCATGCAAGAATTTCTGGATAGCACCAAATGTTCACAATAAATGGCTTGTGTTTTGGCAGACCCTTGGGTGGTCAAAGTATAGCTTTAATAAACAGCTGAATCTCTATAATATATTCTTGTGGCTCACCACAGTGTTTGGCTGTGGATCTCTGCATCTGCTTCCATCAGTTACTGGAGAAAGCCTGTATGATGACAGTTAGGGTATTCACCAATCTGATTACTGGAGTAAGCAAGTTCAGGCACCATCTCCACTATTGCTAGTAGCCTAAGCTGGAGTCATCCTTGTGGATTCCTGGGAAGTTCCCTAGCACCTGGTTTAACTTAAAAGAACCCACTTATATTAATCTATGTTCTACCATGTGGCTTGGTTACCTCTCTTCCATCTTGTACCTCTTGTTTCCTCTTGATGTCTGGCTGGCAACACCGCCTTTCTTCTTCCTATAAGTCCTGCCTATTCCTCCTGCCTAACTATTGGCCATTCAGCTTTTTATTACACTAATCACAGCAATACATCTTCACACAGTATACACAACAAATTATAGTCATCTAGCTTTTATTAAACAATCTCATCGCCACTTTGAGATAATTTTCTTGCACCTGCATAAAAATGAGTTACTTGGATGTACATTTATGTTCTCATTTCTAGACCAGACTCCACTTTGTACATGTAAGGCCCCATAGTTTCTTCTCCCTACTTAAGGACTACGGATTAAGATTTGATCCATCCAAATGCAGCAATACTATGTTTCATGAGAACCATACCAAGGGATAGTCTTTCCATGAGAAATGGCTCACACAGGTCATCCCAGCAGTCAAGAGGCTAAGGCTGGAGGATAGCCAAGAATTCGAGGCTAACATGGGCTACAGCCCATGAGTGGGGAGGGGTTCCTGACAGAGGTTAGGAACAAAGTGAGATTCACAGCTTCTCCAGAATTTTTGTGTGTCATTTGAGAGTTGTAGAGCTGTTCCAAGATTAAGTGGATGTGTAGTGTGGATTATCCTTTGAGAAAGAAGAGGGTAGCATAAAAACTATTTTAAGGGCAGCCAACAATTTCAGAAACAATAAAGATGTAGCAAACTATGTAAATGTACATCATAAACTTCTTAAAACCAGTACCAAGAGAACGTCTTTATAGAAACTAATTTTTTCCATTTAAGAAGAAAAAAAAATAGATACTATACAAAGGATAAACTAGAGAATGTAAATATGCTGAAAGATTTCCCATAAAAAAAAAAAAAAAATGAAAACAAAGGGGAATGGGATAGGATCCTTAAGATATTTAAAGGTAAAATGGCAACCAAGGTTTCTAAACCACAAGAAAAAAATATTTTTAAAAAGGAGTGAGACATAGACCAAGCCCAGACCATAAGCTAGGCGCCCACACTGCCTGCTCTTTATCCTTCCACAAAGTGCAAGCCCAGGGACTATTCCTAGGGGTGCATGGGACTGCCTTTCCCAGCATTCCTTACTCTAAATAAGGAAGCTGAACTGCCGGGAAATAATGTGACTTAATCAGTCAACTCCAAAAGCTTTCGGCTTTCAATTACAACACGAATGATGTTCTATCAACTTGTATTTTATATGGAGTGCTTATATCTGTTTCATGTTCTTTATTAAAATCCCAGTGTACCTGGGCATGGAGGCATAGGTAAGAGGATCTCTTTGAGTTCAAGGCCAGCCTGATCTACATAGACAGTTCCAGACCAGGTAAGGCTACAGAGTGAAACCCTGTCACCCTGGGGGGTGATCAGGAAGATTCCAATGTGATAATATCAGTAAAAACATCCTTATCTTTTTAACTTTTGGGGGTGGGAAGAATGCTAAGGATTGAACCCAGGGACTTCATAAGTTTTCTACCCCTGAACTACACTTCAGCCCACATCTCTGATTTTTTCAAATGCATTTTAGCAGTCATGTGGTGGTATACTTTTTAAATTTTTGTACTCAAGAGACAGGCCAGAGGATTGCCTAAGTTCAAAGCTATCCTATGGAGTTTCAACTAGTATTTTATTTCGGGTGATTCTTTTGTTCTCCAATAGAAATTCTTTTCCTGATTGCTTATTTTTCGAGACAGGGTTTCTCTGTGTAGCCCTGGCTATCCAGAAACTTGCTCTGTAGGCCAGGCTGGCCTCGAATTTAGAGATCCACCTACCTCTGCCTCCAAAGTGCTGAGGTTTTTTGTGCTGCCACCACCACCACCCTGCTCTTTTCCAGATTTATTTTTTGAAGATTTTTATACATTGGAATTTTGTCTGCATGCATGTCTGCATAAGGGTATCAGGTCTTCTGGAACTGGAGTTACAGACAGTTGTGAGTTGCCATGTGGGTGCTGGGAATTGAACCCAGGTCCTCTCAGAGAGCAGTCAGTGCTCTTAACCACTGAGCCATCTCTCCAGCCTCCTTTTCCAGATTTTTAATGTATCCTTTTTGTTTGTTCTTTGACTCAAAGTCTCATGTAGCACAGGTTGGCCTTGAACTCCTTGTCATCCATCTTCCTGCTTCCAAATGCTGGGGTTAATCCTTAGAGTCATCAAAGAAAAACCAACTCCACCATTTGGAGCCAAATTTGAAGCAATCTATTTAAATGTAAAATTCTGACCAAGATAGACTTTGGTCAGGAACACTCCCTGAAATTTCCTAGCTGAGTAGCCCCAAGACAGGTGTTACTGCACTATTTAAGGAAAACCCATATGGTCACCGTACTTTACCGTGTGATTTCATTGTTATTTTCTAACAACTACGACTCCCAGCATCCCAGGCAGTTACCTGGTCCTTGGGCAGGTGGGTCTTACAGGTTAATTTAGGGTATTACACTGGAGTTACAGAGCTATCCTGCCAGCCCTGGCAGATTGAATGTATCTTAGTGTGTGTCAGATATAGAACAGCATTGTGAAATGTTTTATGTGACACTATGTGTAAGCAGACTTCTGGAAGGGTAAGAAAGTGGCCCCTTAACTCTGTGGCATAGATCTAGGGGTACAAATAAACTTCCATTTTTTGCCCTTGTGTGGATATGAAGTTTTCATAATGCATTATGAAATTTACTGATTTTATGTAAGGAAAAAAATCAATAAAGAAATGACCAACTTGAAAAAAAAGGAGTGCGACATAGACATTTTTCAGATGCAATACAAAACAAGAATACACAAAAGAATTCACCAATAACAGCTTTGTTATATAAGAATTGTTGAAGAAAGTCTTCAGATAATTGAATATGGGGCCTAGTAGAAATATGTATACTACACAAAAGTAACAAAGAACACTAGAAACTGCAACTATGAAATAAATGAAACATGTTTGTTTTGTTAAGTACATGCCTTTAAGAGATAATTTATAGTTTAAAATAGAAATAACACCAGTATACAGAGGGACCTATAACATGTATGGGCATAAAGTAGATGATGACCACATATCAAAGATGAGAGAGAGAGAGAGAGAGAGAGAGAGAGAGAGAGAGAGAGATATAGAGAGCTAGTTTTTTGTTTCTGACTCTTCTGTGCTCCAATAACTAAGTCCAGATGTTCACATTTTTACAAGTAAGACCTTAGCACTGAAGTGATCAAATGATCTTATACATGCTAGGGAATCTAAAAATAGGCTGCTCATGTTCCACTGGATGTCCCCACGCCCATGCACATACAGGTAGTACAAATTGGATTCCCCGGGTTAAAAGAAAAGAGGACATCAAGTTGGGAGGCAGGGTTGGTGGTAGGGCTATGAGAGGCATAAGAAGGGCTAGTGAAAGGTGCATATGATCAAAACACATTGTACAGATGTTTGAAATTCTCAATGATAAATAAAATATATTTTTAAATAAAAAATATCATTTAAGTTGTGAGAACATGGTTATTAGAGTATGTGCCATAAAACCCAAATTAGTTTTCTCAGTTCCACATATGGAATGCTTATAAGAATAAATTTGCCTTATGTTCTGAAAAGGGATTAAGCCATATATTTTAAGAGATTTGGGTTGAGATTAGGCAATTTGAGCATCAATCCAGGTGAATGTGAAACATGTTAAATAAGTAAGATATCAGATTGAAGGAAAATGATCTAAATTCTCTACTCTTGTTGAAAGAGGTAGAATATGACCTGAAGATAAGTTCAAAAGAAGAAAACGTACTGGGAAAGTCAGAGGGATGTGTTTATTGCTTGGCAGAAGCAGTAGTAGGGATCTTTGACCTGTAGAAGAACTTAAAGGACAGATGGAAGGTATGGATGTGGATCTGGAATCAGTAACAGAGTTACTGTAAAATCTAAAGGGAAGGTGGTGCATTAGGAGGAGTTCAATAAGTATCTGGGGGTCAGAGTATATGTATGTATGTTTAGCTTTTAGGGCAATGAAGGATTTGGAAAATAAGAAATAGATTATAAGGTATGCTGGATATGCAGAGATTAATGTGCCACAGGATGCTGACAGTACCAGAAATTCTAATAGCAAAATAGGGATTCTTTATCACAGATGGGTCTGAGAAAGGGTCTTCTGATTCAAAGGGTCTTTCTGATTCTTAGTTGTACTTATAAGGAGCCTGGAGTTTTTTTCAGTGAATATCAGGACCCAGTGGACCCAAGCAAGAAGAAAGTTTAGAGAGTGGGCAGAACTCTGATCTTATTATTATCACAATAATATAATAGAATTGCTTTGGCTTCCTCGTGTTCATTAACTGGATTTCTATGGAAAACTTCAGTTTGAATGATGAGTCCCTCATGTAAAATTTGGACAACCACTGCCCAACAATTACCAAAGATAGATGGTAGAATAAGGCCTCTAGATACTTACAAAATATTACATCCAACCACTTTGTTTGCCGAAAGGAACTGTAGTTATTGTAGGGCTGCTAGATGTCTGAGTGTTAGCATTTACAGGACCAGAGACTTATAACTGACCTGACATTGAATACTAACAACACACACATTAGTATTCATTCACAAATACACATGCATAAGCACAAACTTGTAAATGTGTGTTGAGAAGGATGGAGAGGGAAGGAGGGAAGGAGGAAGATTTCTCTGTGTATTTTCTTTCTTTCCATTGCTCTTTGGCTTTATTAGGATTTATGTGGCAGTGTTTGAAAACAGCTTATGCTTTCAGAAGATGAGATTGCTATATGTATATGAATTTTCTTTTTCCTCTAGATCTTTATTATCAAATTGACCTCTGTTGATGCAGCCTAACCTAATCTGTAGGTCAAATTAAAGTTATTTTCTCCATCAATATGCATTAAATAAATATTTGCCAGATGAATGGACAAATAAAAGTATCAGAGGGTCACATTCACAGATCCAAAATACTGAGCATATCACCACCATGCATGTTTTCTACCTTTAGGGAGAAAACCAAAAGTACCACCATTGCTCATGTAACTTCAGAATTCCCATGGGAAAGTACCACTAGGTGTCAATAAGGATGCTTCATCCTCAGTCCTAAACCACTCTTTTAGATTTGGAGATATTTTCAACAGCACGGTTTGAAGTACTTTCTGCCTTGGAACACATAGATTTCTGTTAATATCATGAATAACCAGTTCATTCCCACTGGTTTCCCACTTACCCTGGAAATGCCTGTACCTTGGAGCCCTCCTCTACTCGCAATAGCATATGGTGGCAGTGTAACAGCCAAAGGACAATCAGTTTCCAAAGTGTTGTGATTTCAGAACACAAGGGAGGCAGTAAAAGCTGAAGATAGCATCTGAATCATATTTTCAAGGCGTGTTCACCTGAGTCATACCTTCAGTGTTACTAAAGCAATTAGATTCATGGCATTTTCACTTCAGTTCCTCCTTCTTGGACAGCATAGTTCTTTTCCTTCTTATTGTATTTCCTGCCTGTCTCATCTGCAGCATCCATCACTCATGATACTCGATTCCACAGCCCCAGCTTCTAAGGATGAGTCACACAGAGGAGAAACATACACCCTCCTGTAGGAATCAAGACAGCTTTCATCTCCTGTACGCTGGCCACAATGCATTTAACCACTAGAGCACCCATTATACACTGACACAGGAAGTGGTGTCTGCAATGCCCCTGGGCCACTTCTTAGACCTGCCTCCTTACACAACCTTGAAATATCTGGCTGGTACTGATTCAAACATTTTCCAAGTCTATTCATGTACAGTATCTTGAATCACGACTACACTGATTACCCAGATTCACAACTTCTCTCCTCCTAGACCCTTCTCCAGGCTATACTGAACTCTGAATTCAGGGCTGAGTAGCAGCAATTATTCTTGGTCTCTGGATTGACTTTTACATAAAGTCTTCCTTAAGAACTCTAGAATTTTTTTCTCTTTGGTCCCATCACTAGATGAGAGGCTAAGGAAGAGATGCTGCCCCACACTTGCTCATAAACATTTGAACAAGTCTGTGGTTCTTCTTCTTGCAAAGGACAAGAGTTCTGTTGGTGTATTCAATTTATGAATCATATCCATAGGAAGCCCATAACTCTTGATGTCATTGCCTAAATCTAACCTTTAGTGGAGATAATTTTCTGAATGTGCATGTGATAAAATGCCTCTAGGGCAAGCCCATGGGAGGCTGTCCCTTTCTGAATGCAGACAGAGGAGGAGTGGAAGGGGAGGAGGGAGGGGAAACTACAGTCGGTATGTAAAATAAATGAAAAAAATGTTATTTAAATAAAGTTTTTTTTAAAGCCTCTAGGGGCTGGGAATTTCAAGACCAAGAGTCTGTTATCAGCTTCTAAGGCAGCCCTGTGTGGGGGTATCTCCCAGACAGAAAGATGGCTGTTTCATTGCATGGCAGAAGGGATAGAAGAAAAAGAAAGATCTCTCTCTTCAAACTCCACCCCTTTTGTAAGAGTCCTAAATTTATTCATGAGTGCCTCACTTTCATGACTAAATCATATTCTAAGACACCATACCTGCAGATGAATTTCTAAATGGTCTTATTAAATAAAAAACACAGAGCCAAATATAGGGGTGAAAGCCTTAGAGAGATCAAGGAAATAGGGAAAGCCACAGCTAACCTTACCTCACCAACTCTGCAGCTTCCAAATGCCAGTTACTTCCTGTCTACCCATGCCTTCATTACCTTGCTGTTCTGCCCTCTCATTGGCTCTCTTATCCCAGCTACCTCACTTCTTCTTCCTACACAGCTCTGTCACTTTCTGTCTGTCTGTATAGACCTCCAGGTCTCTATGGTTGGTACTGGGATTAAAGGCATGTGTCTCCACGCTTGGCTCTGTTCCCTAGTCTGGCCTTGAACACACAGAGATCCTGCCTGCTAAGTGATAGTATTAAGGGCATGTGCTACCACTGCCTGACTTCTTTATTTATTTATAATGGCTTACTATTTCCTCTGATCTCCAGGCATAACTTTATTAAAGCACAAATAAAATATCACCACATTTCAGCACATATAAAATATTACGTTTCCCCTTTTTTTGTCTAATAAAAATTTTAAAAAGGTCATAACTAATATAAGAAAAACTATATGCAATAAGTACAATAACTATTATATATATATATATATAAGTACAGTAACAATGTATACAAGCAATAAATACATCAACAATGTGTAGTCCATTTGTATTTGACAAATTCAGAGAAAAGATTCCATTATCTATCCTATTTTGGTGAGTCCAAAAATGTACCTAATTCACTTTCTATTCTAACTTATATTACCAACAGAAAACTATCTTATGATGTCTTTCAAACTTATACACTTAACACCTCTTAGTGAGTTTCTTTTCTGCATTTTCTTAACAAGGAAAACTAACTACAACTACCTAATGTAATGGATAATTAAGAACTACAGATTAATAATTATTCTTCTATGATAGTCAAACTTATAGTCGTGTTAAGTTTTCTAGGTATACATAGATATAATTCAGTTAGGCAGGTAATCTTCAAACACTTCAAAGACCTACAGATTATGGCATTTTAAATGTTTTAAAAACTTAGACTTTCTGGATTAATGAGACACATCTGCTCCTGGCAGCACCGATTTACTTCAGAGAGGAGAACGGGCATCAAAGACACTCCATATGCAGTTCATCTTCTTCTTGGCAAAAAATAGCCATTTGGGCAATAAACTGTTCTTGCCTGGACTGCTGGTAAAATGTTGTGTAAACTGGACATGCAGGACCCATAGGAAGGTGGCCGCTGAACTTTGCAAGATGAGATGGTCTTTCAGGTTCCTGATTTGCAGAAGAAAGTGCCAGATGTTCTACAGGACATGGGAAGAAGCAACTGAGAGACTCTAGGCCTGTAGGCTCAAGAATGGATGCTCCAAAGTTGCAGAAGAATTTTGGGTAACTGTGTAGGTAGCCAGCTACCTCTGTCAGTCTAGATTTTTGGAAGTTGCTTACAATGCTCTTCCTGTTTACTTAGGTAATATTATATCCTTCTGGGGTCTTTGATGCAGTTGAAGACTAGATAGTTATAATTATGGTTTTCCTTGGTTATGATAAGAGATAATGTATATATGAAAACTTAGACTCACAAATATAGGATAGATAGGATATCTTCTTTAATTTTGCCAAATACAAATAGACTAGATATTGTAACTATAATCCTTGCTTGATAACTGTTTTGTTATATATAATTTTATTATGTTAAAGTTAAAACCTTCCTTTTGAATAGAAAGAAAAGGGGAAGTGCTGGGGGATGTCTTTCTGTGTGTTGCTGTGAATGTGTGTTGCTCTGATTGGTTGATAAATAAAATGCTGCTTGGTCAGTAGCCAGGCAAGAAGTATAGGCAGGGTAAGCAGACAAGGAGAATTCTGGCAAGAGGAAGGCTGAGTCAGGAATTGCCAGCCAGACACAGAGGAAGCAAGATGTGAAGGCAGAACTGAGAAAAGGTACCAAGCCACGTGGCTAAACATAAATAAGAATTATGGGTTAATTTAAGTGAAAGAGCTAGTCAATAATAAGTCTGAGCTAATGGCCGAGCAGTTATAATTAATATAAGCTTCTGAGTGATTATTTTATTAGCAGCTAAGGGACCATGCAGCTAGGCAGGACACAGAAAAACTTCCAGCTACACATATACACAATAATATTTTATTCAGCCCTACCTAAATATTTATGAAATTATGTTATTTGAAAGAAAGTAGATATAATTAGAGAAAGTTGTTCAAGAAAAATAAGCCAGACACAGAAGGACAAGTTTACTTTTCCTCTATTATATGTGGAATCTAGATTTAGATACACAAACACACAGAGAGAGAGAGAGAGAGAGAGAGAGAGAGAGAGAGAGAGAGAGAGAGTTTGCAGGAGGCAGAGAAAAAGAGAAAGAAGAAATTAGAAATTAGACTGTGGGGAGAGGAATGGATCAAAAGTTTAGGGGAGGGGAAAATGAAAAAAAGGGAAAGAAAATGTTACCAATAAATGCACTAGAATACATAAACTTTTTTTAAATGATTACATTAGCCAACTCTACTACCACATATTATATTTGACCAACTTTTAAACTGTCATATGCTCTATTTGGACCATACTAGATAGCATTCATAACAAAATAATTTCTAAATCAGGTCCCTACACATAACAGAAACCTGTAAACATGGAATAAGTAACAGAGGGGTTGGGGATTTAGCTCAGTGGTAGAGCACTTGCCTAGCAAGCACAAGGCCCTGGGTTCGGTCCTCAGCTCTGAAAAAAAAAAGGAATAAGTAGCAGAACAATATGCCTGATACAAACTATTCACCTAAAAGCTAACCAATAAATACAACTCCGTAAACTAGAAGGACTGGGTGCCAAATCAGTACTCATATGAGTCAGAAAGCATTTGAGTCATGTATGTGACACCTATAATATATAAAAACTGCTGACCAGTAAAAACCTTTGAAACTATGACATGTAGAGTAGTAAAGATACAGAAAAACTACTTTTCATTCTATGCACATTGCACATATCAAATATTACCTGTTAAAGGCAGACATAAGTAAATTATAGGAAAGATGATGTAACTACTCAAAGAAAAAATAATAAATACCTGCCTTGCCTAGTAACTTTAATACCTGAATATGGCCAATTTTATAATCTAATGAGTCATAGATTAATAGAAGATTAAAAGAACTTAAAATAGATATACTTTAAACATTATCAAATGTGGGGAAGGTATTCATAAAATGATTACATGTAGTGGGAGAATATATAACAAAATATACCACAGATATGTTCTTTGTAACATAATATCTATATATAAAATAATAATATATAACTTTTACATAGGAAGGCAAATAATTGTAATTTTTAAAAATCCTATAAATTTGGTTATATAGTCCAATGATAGAACATTCAATAGATGCTCCCAAGTTACTATCATATATAGATGATATAACATGATGAAGAAATGATTAGGAGTAGAAAATAATTAATGGAGAAATTTGCAAATTGTTATGAAAAGTTACATGGCCATGAGAAGTTCGAGAGATACCAGAAATAATTGAAACAAAATTTTGACAATAGGGAAAGTATCCCTAAATAGGCAGCACAACATTAGAATAATTGTTTGGTTACTAGAGACAGGAACCAGAGATAACTTTTCTATGCACCATAGTAAATCTGTACTTAAAATTACAATAAAGTCACAAGAATTTACATAAAGATAAAAACCAAGAGCAGACACTAAAAATATTAAAAGACTATGTCAATGCCTTCCAAATTACATTATCCAATACTTAATGCACCATTAAGATTAGAAATCATGATGACACAAGATTATGACTCCTAATCATTATGGACCAAGGAGCCTATACACCACAATTTAGCTTCAGTAGTCATCTAAGCTAAATTGCCATATGTATCAACTACATATATAGTTTTTGAAAAATATATTTGGATAACTTATGAGGCAGTAAACTATAAGGACCCTATAATGGACAAAAAGTCCTGTTATAATCAAAAGTATGGTTCCTTTGCTCTCCTGGAAAAACATAAGTATCAGAGAATTGACATGTATCCAAATAGATTTTAAAAACATGTTACCCAAGCCAGCAGTGGTGATCCACACATTTAACCCCAGCATTTGGGAGGCAGAGGCAAGCAGATCTCTATGAGACCAGGCCAGCCTTGTCTACAAAGTCAGGACTGTTACACAGAGAAACTCTGTCTCAAAAAAACCAAAACAACAACAACAACAACAACAACAAAAACCCCAAAAAACAAAACAAACAAACAAACAAACAAACAAAAAACTCAATTACCTGGTTTGTTTAATTTGTTTTTTGTAATAGAAAATACAGGCAGTGTTTTCACAAAAGTAACTGTATAGAGATTTCAAATACAATAAATGAAGGTAGTTGCGTGGTGTTCCAATAAAAGATATGTGAAGAATGAAAAACAATATTACCTTGAAATGGCATACAAAGCACTCTTCAAGGGCCCATCAGGTGTCTTCACAGAGGAGAGATGCAAGGTGGAGACAGACTTGCCATAACTTTTTCTGAGACAAGAATATACCATTCCAACATTGAGAAATGTGGTCCAATGTGGTCAAATACCTTGCATCTTATGGTTGCACTATAGACAAACAAGCCTCAAGTCTCTAGGGAAGGTGAAATTGAGAGTAGGAGCCCTCAGACTCTGGGATAACATGGTCTCCATCAAGCAAGGTGTCTTACTGTCTACATAATGTGAGGAAATCATAACATTTATAGTCAGACAATCTGTAGTTAAAAAACAAGTTCTATATTTCCAGTCATAGGCAATCATAAGTGATATAGTCCTGTGTTCATACAAATGGGCACAAAATGATCATACAATAAGTGGCAAACACCTATGGACATGTCAATATTGGGAATAATTATAAGAAGCCTCACAAAAAGCTAGAATCTGGGTCACACAGATATCAGCATGTAAAAAGGATGATTCATAAGCAACTGTGTATGGTAACTAGTTAGACACAGTAATAAGAAGCATAAAGTTAGAAAACAAAAGCACAAATTAAAAGGAATCTAAAGTGGCTGGTTACTACAGAGATCTACTTCTACCAATCATACTAAAAAGGGAAGAAATTATACATGATAAATTCTCAGGGGGCCAAACATTAAAATCAAAAGGAAAAAAATATTATATGGGGACCTAAGTGTATGAGAATCCAAGAAATCCTGAGGTTAAATGTGGCATATGGACACTTATTGACAAACCAACTTGAAGGAACTCAAAGCAGCATCTGATGCATTCCATAGACAATTGGTAAATACAAATAATTCAGTTGAGAATATAAAGAATATAGTTGTAATACTGAATGGAAACTCAATCACATTGGGCAAAGATTGAACTATAGAGATGGTGAGATGGCTCAGCAGATCCTTGCAAGCCTGGCAACTTGAGTTCAATCCCTGGAGCCCACATAAAAGTAGGAGAGAACCGACTTCACAAAGTTGTCCTCAGACCTTGCTAGCCTTCACACACACACACTGCATGGACATACAAACATACATATATTACAAACATGCCCAAGCACAAATAATGAACTTGTTTTTAAAAAAAGAAAAAAAGTTAAAATTAATTCACTAAGCCAGTCTCTCAGGTATATTCACCATGTACAGGCTAATAGAACTCTCTGACCTGCGTTAACATTGATTGGTATAATGTGACCACCACAACTCAACCTCATCTAAAAGAATCACTGATTTTCTTCCTGGCAGTTATATTTGGATTCCACTTGCTTAAGATTTGCACCTTCAGCCTCTGCAATGCATCAGGTAAGAAAATGAATGTGCGATTCTTCTTGCTAGCTACATAGCTGTTTCCTGTTCTCAGGAATCCTGCAGTGGGTGGAGTGAGAAAGACTGGGCCTGCTCTGGGTTATTCTATGTAGTGCAAAACTCCAGGTGTCTGGCTGGGCCTATCTTTGAATTACTTTAATTTAAAAGCAACAGTTTGACCTGAGTTGCTCCTTTTGGAATATAACTGCAGACAAAATGACTCTACTTTGTACTTACACAAGTAAATAGCTACCATCTGTCATCACACTGGGAAGCACAAATTGATAAATAATGAATAATAGTACCTGTAAATATACAAATTCTCTCATAAGCACATGAGCTTAACGGGTATACCAGATGGAACTCTCTCACCTGGGACTATACAAGAAGGAACACCCTAAGATTGGGATGCTGTAGGCTCATGGAACTGTCCTCATCCCAAGTGTCATTCAGAAAAATTGCCATAGGCAACAACTTCTTTGTCTCTCTCTGAGCTCCAGCTACTCAGCCATTTCCTGCCTGTGGGATGCAATCCCACACTCAAAATGGCCTGCCAAGAAGACCTGCATTTAAACTCTGAACCTTGAATAACTCTGCACCAGAAGTTGGCAGAATTAACCAGGTTCCCTACAGAGACGTTTTGCCTCTGTTTTTATGACAACCTCTCTGAACTCTGCAGTCCCTTTAATATTTTCTTAGCCATTCTACTACACATACATGCACACACAAATATTACAGTATGATGTGTAAAGTGTAAATTGTGCCCTTAAAGTTCATATGGTAATTGAGATTGGAATAAAAGTACCTGCAATTGTGGTCACTTTTATTAAGTCAAAACAGGAATATTTAGTGATTTGCAGCTGACAAATCTGACCAATCTTGTGAATTTATTGTGGTTCAGTAAATTCCGACATGTTGGAGAGGCACAAATGTCTCTACCCCTATTTCTGATATAGTGCACTCACACCACTGAAAAATCAGTACAAGCCAATCAGGGATAACTGCCAAAGCAGTGAGCACTTTAGTAGAATCAGTGGATCAGTAGTACTCCCCTGAACTACCATCCTTGACAGTTACCAAACTAGGTCTCCTCCATGACTGACCCAAGTCCAGCCTCTACCCCAAAAACCTCACTTCACTTAACCTCTCCAAAGGAACACCTGAAACAGCATACCATTCACCCTATCTGGAGCTTCCTATGGCTGACTACCATGGAAGGCAAGGCCAGAGGACTATAACTGTAGGGGAATGGAAACATCTCAATCTTCCCTCTTTCTTTAAGTCCCTTCTGGGATACCGACCTTACTTCCATATTTCCTAGGCTAGCAATACTCCACTGCTGACACCATTCCATCTCCCTTACAAAAAGCTTCATTACTATGTGTTTTAGATATCATGTAGAGGGGGAAATGGTATGAGGTTGGAAGTAACCTGGGGCCTCCCACAGCATCTCCCTGGACAAGCTGGAATAGGGCTCCATATTACTGTGTGGGTCAGGAAACTTCCAACTTCTTTATCAAGAGTTGTTGCCCTTAAGATTGGGATTACCATTTCCACCCCCAATACCAAAGTAGCTCTTGCACAAAAGCACCCCTCCCCCTTTATTCTTCTAGCACAAAATGTAAGGAAACAAAAATAAAGAGCAAATATTTAGTCTGAAGTCTACCTGAGTCTCTTCTGGGACAATCTGGGCTACCCCTCTTACTGTGGGTGAGAGGAACCCTCCCATTCTTCCTTCCAAGTATTCTTGGCAAAGACTAGGACTCCACCCCTACTTGCCCAAGTCCAGCTCCCTCACTAAAAGTCTCCATGTGAAACTCAAGCAATGACACAAGTCCCATATAGTCTTGGATCTTTGGTCCACTATTACCAGGGCAGATGTGATGAGAGCTTCTTGTATCTATGCATACATATTTCATATTTCTCAAGGCTGAGACAATTCCATCTTCTCTGGAAAAGCATCATGATATGCAACTAGGGAAATAAACAACATACTTCTTGCCACTAGAACCTCCCAGTACTGGCGGCTACTGGCAGCCAGGCCAGAACCACTGTATATATCCATGGAGAATTCCCTCCACCTTCCTTCAATATTTTCCCAGTCCTTTCTCAGGGCTTTTCCTTACTCCTAATGCTAACACAGGCTGTGAGTCCTTCTTCAGTGACCCCAGACCTCTAACAAAACACCTCTGTTCCTTAAGACTCTCAACATGGTGATTAGAAAACAAAAGACAGGAGCTATAATCTGGAGCCTCCAGAGAACTCTGCCTAGGAAAGATATGCGAGCACCCTGTATTTCTCTGGGTAAAGGGAAAGTTCTTTCTCCTCCTTCAGAGTTCTTTCCCCACCTACAAGCCTGGCACTTCTCCACTGTATATCCCAGGCTTTACTCCTCAAAACAAACCTCACTCCCTTAACGTAGAAGACAACAAATGGTACAAGTGGGAAACCTTGTAGCTTCCTGTCTGCTGCTGCATAGTCAGGGGGAACTGGGGTACCCATTCTGTATAGGAAGGTTGCCAATGCTCCACCTGGACTTTCTTCTGTTTCCCAAGGCTGAGACTCCTCTCCTGATCATCTTATTCTAGTTACTTCACAAAAGCCTCCTCTCTCTCAAACTCTGCACAATGAAACTATGAAACAGTGCGAGTTATGATCCTGCCTGGAACCTACCGGGGAGAACATACTGGGCTGGCTTTACTACCAGCCTTATGATTGTGTGTGGAGGGAAGGATTCCAATCAGCTTAGCAAATTGCAGAAATGGGGTACCAGGCTTGGAGCCTCAAAGGAAAAACTGCCCAGAAAGAATAGTATATCTCTCATGGTATGGTCTCTCAGTCATGAGTTCCTTCTATTGATGCTTATCCAGGCTAAGGAGACTTCTGTCTGCTGATATGAAACCATATCCCACACAATATTCAGATAGAATCTAAGTAAATCAAATCTGGTAACCTGAAACTTCTAGGGTCTGGCAGCCATAACTTGCATGTGTGGTATTCCTTCTCATGTGAGAAGATACTTCACTTTTCCTTCTGTTTACTTATTTGACCCCTGGCAAGGTCCAAGACTCGCCCTTCTATTAACAAAAGTTGAACTCTCACATATGGAACATCACCTCACTAAGAATCCCAACATGAATGGTAGGATACACAGCATTCAAGATCTCTGTCTGAATCCTTCCAAGAATGACTGTTAGGAAAAAGCATAGCTAGGGATTCTCCCTTTCTGTGTGGAGTAGAAAACAGTCTCAGTTTATAGTCCTGGCTTTGTTCCTGGCACTTCCTGGACTCTTTCTCTTCCTGGATCTGAAAACATTGGACTCTTGGATGATCAGTGTGTCCAACTTATATTATTTTCAAGAGCATAGATAAGGGTTTACCTACAAAAACATGGACAAATTATGGATGACTATAACACTAAAGAAAAATCTGCCCCTAAGCAACAACTATCCAATTTTATATCCTTGCAGAAGGGATGGCTCCACACACTTTCTTGAGTCACTTACAAATTGTATTATGAGCCATTTGTGAACCCTTTCCCCTTTGTCATGGAATGTTACTGGATCCAATCTTGTGAGGGTCTCATCCCCTTAATTCTTGCTGCTCTGATTTCAATACAGTGGTTAAGGGTCATATCATGCTAAAAGGAAAGGGGTCTGTAAAACTCTAACCTTCCATGGGGTAAGGAGTAATTGTGAGATTAGGAGCATGGAAAACATGCAGTCATTGAAAGAGATGCATTCTGATGCACTAAAAATAGAAATCTGCTAATTTCACCCTTCTGGCTTTTAGTCTTCTGTTAATCTGCCTGTTGGCTGTACCAACATGGCCACAAAATACTAGCTAGTCTAGAAATTGATGCATTCAAGCTGAATGTGTTATCAGGCAAAGCAGTAGACAACAAGGGATGGCTCTAAGGACAAAGAATCTCCAAGGAATGCATATACATGTTTATATATTTAGTATAAAATTCATATATAAATTGATTCAGAAATGTGTTTAATAATCCACATTCTTTCCATATCAACCCAGGTTGCTTTATGCACCCAATATCTGTGCTTCCATACACCTGAGCACTACCTCTCAGCATGCTTTTCATTTCTGAGCTGTCATTGAGACTTTACCTGTTCATGTACTCCATTTAACTATGAGCTCCATGGGTGCAAAGACCATAATATGTCTCCCATGATCACCATAGTGTCTGCAAAGTACTTGTACACAGTGTACACTGTCAATATTTGGTCATTAAATCACTTGACATTTTGTTGCCTTTGAATTGTTAGTTAAATGACATAATTATTTTAACTGTATTTTTCTGAAGTCATAAGCCACATAAAAGATATTATTTCAATGTTATAAATATGGAAACTAATTATGGCAACTGCTTCTATCAAGTCATATAGTATTTTTACTAGGAGTAGTAATTAGCATCAACTATTATCTGACCCAGGAATCTGATTTTTCACCATATTTATCTAGAAGTATGTAGGGACATAACTTTACAAACCCATTAAAGCTGTGAGGTGAAGAACTTATGGGAAGAAAATGATAGGCTGAAGAAAAAAGTCTTACATTTAGTTTTCTTGTTTCCCCAAAATTACTTTAGTAGTAAAAATTTTAAGAATGTGAGTAGAAAATAGAACTATAAATCTCAGAGACTGACAGAGTATATTTCCATCCAGGATTTAACAGAAACATAAACATGATCACCTAGCCTAGGTGCCCTTAAGACTTCAGTATTGCCCAGCCATCTAGCTGGAAACAAATTATCTTGGTAGCTTACCATTCTAAACATCAGATTATACAAGTAGGGGTCTGCAGTACAGGAAAGGACTTGGAGAATCATCTCTTCTTATCACCTGTTCTACCATAGACATGTTATGCCTTAGAAAGTTCTTTATATAAAGTACAAATTTTGCCCCATGTAACTATTTACTCATTAGTCTTATTTCTATGTCATGGGACCACAATGAGGTTATCTAAACAACTACCTGTCAATCCTTTATTTTTAATATTAAAAATAGTATTTCTGTGTATGTACATCTGTAGCTGGAGTATTACTGTGTCCACCTGGCTAATGCAACCGCTCAGACCCAATTAAACACAGAGACTTATATTACTTATGAACTGTATGGCCATGGCAGGCTTCCTGCTAGCTAGATCTTACATCTTAAATTAACCCACTTCTATTAATCTATAAGTTGCCATGTGGCTTGTGGCTTACTGGTACTTTACATCTTACTTCTCATGGTGGCAGCTGGCAGCATCTCCCGACTCAGCCTTCTACCTCCCAGAATTCTCCTCTCTCTTTGTCCCACCAATTCTTCCTGCCTGGCTACTGGCCAATCAGCGTTTTATTTATTAACCAATCAGACCAACACATTCACAGCATACAGCTATCCACAGCATACTCACTGATGTGCAGGCATCCACAGAGGCCAAAAGAGGCTCTTGAATCCCCTAAAGATGGAGGGACAGGCAGTTGTAAGAGGTCTGACTTGAAGCCTAGGAAGCAAATCCAGGTCCTCTGGAAGGGCAGCTGGAGTGCAATCTTAATTAGTCCTAACAATAAAACCTGGAGTCAGTTATCAGGGTGAAAGCTGGAAGATCAGAGAAGGAGAGCA
This sequence comes from Peromyscus aztecus, assembly GCA_902168405.1. NCBI lineage: Eukaryota > Metazoa > Chordata > Mammalia > Rodentia > Cricetidae > Peromyscus > Peromyscus aztecus. The sequence goes on from CABHPQ010105085.1 coordinate 35,666, forward strand.
GCCAGCCACCAGAAACTTCTTACCTCTACGAATGCTCAGACTGAATGCAAGGGTTCCTGTATCTATGAATCCTCAGACTGAATGGGTGAGATTCTGTCTCTACCCACATTATATTCCTGTCTCCACCTCCCTGATGTTGAAATTAAAGGTATGAGCTACCAACAACTGGCTCTGCTTCTCTTTTAGACTGGTTCAATCTTGTGTAGCCCAGGGTGGTCTTGAACTCTTGATCTTCCTGCTTCCTCCTCCCAAGTGCTGGGATTAAAGGTGAGTGCCACCACTGCCTGGCCTCTGTGGTTAACTAGTGGCTTAGCTCCACACTCTGATCTCCAGACAAGCTTTATTTGTCAGAACACAAACAAAATATCATAAAACAAGCAGCAGGTGCTTTTACACACTAAGACATCTGTCCAGCCCCCAAATCTCATTTATTTGTTTATGAGGTGGCACACACACACACACACACACACACACACACACACACACACACACACACAAGCATGCATGCAGAAACCAGATCACAACCTGTGGGGGTCTGTTTTCCCCCTCTACAATGTGGGTCCCAGGGATCAAACTCAGGTCAATAGGCTTGGTAGCAAGTGCCTTTTATCCACTGGACATCTCACAAGCCTCAACACTTGATTTATGAAAGTAGATCACACATTATCCTCAATTTTTTTCTCAACCAAAATAAACATAAGAATACATAAGAATGCCTTTGAAGGGTTTCCTAAAAATCAGTTCTTGAATCTTTGCTACCCCTTATATTAGTCACTTACCTCATGCAATTGTTTATATTAGAATCAATATTCTCCTCAGTTATACTAGCATATATGTCAATAGCCTCTGGTAGTGAATACTTCATTATTACAAAAAGTGCTATTGGCCAGTACTGGCCTAGACCTTTCTTCATTCTGGTCCTTTTTTGTAGAAACAATGTTTTCCTTTGAACATTTTCAGAGATGATTATAGCACGTTTCTGAACAGAAACAGAGGAGGAGTGAATGGGGTGGGGGGAGGTAAGCAGAATGGAGGGAGAGGTGGAGGGGAAAATTGCTGTGGGGATGTAAAATAAATAAATTAATTTAATTTGAAAAGTAAATTAAAGGAAAACAAAAAAGGAGGGCCACATATATCTGTAGAGGTGAAGTTTATATTAATCTAGCCCTACAATAAGTTAAATAGCCAACTTCTCAGTAAATGAGTGGCATGTTAGAAAACAAATAGTGAACATAAGGAGGTCATAAGAATATCAAAGAAGGTAGTTGTTGTAGGAATGAATGAGTAGATGAATTAGCGGTGTTTTCATTGGGCCTTTTAAGAACAGGTAATAAAAACCCCAAGTCTAACCTCATATAAAAAAGGAGAAATTAATGGCTCATTTAACCAAATCAAAGGATGTGTCTGGACTCAGAACATTTAGAACCAAACTTCAAATAGCACCTGGTTGCACACGGTCATGTTCTCATCCACTCTAAGCTCTGTCTCATGCTCTCTTGCTCTTGATCCTTCTCTCACTCTCCTGTTCTCTCTGTCCCTCACCTCCCTCTGTCTCCCTCCTATATCAGAGACCAAGAGCCCTTTGCTGATCTCTTGGACTACCCTGGTTTGACTAAGAATAAACAGTTTCTTCTCAAGGAGATAGACATGTCCCCAAGGTGAATGAGATGAAGAAACAATAAATCAAGTAATATAAACCATAGACATAGTTTCTAAACAAACAGAATCTTGCCAACATTTTCAAGACATAGGTAAATGCTGCAAGAACCTGGACCTTGTTCCTTTTGAATGGAAGTAAGTTGTTTTTTTTTTTTTTTAAATTCTTAGGGCATTCTTTTGAGATGATGAGGGTATATGTAAAAAATACCCAGATAGCCAAAAGGAAGCTGTCAATTATGTTTTTGGGTTTTTCTACTCCTTTGTTTATCTCTATTAAAAGTAATAAAGCCCAAATGCCAGAATTTATCCCAATAAAACAAATAATAAGCAATCTGGATCTGCACTCAGGAAATCTACATATGCTATATTCCTAAAGCAATCTGGATCTGCACTCAGGAAATCTACATATGCTACACTCCTACCTGTATGGGTAACTTTGGATAAACTCGGAGCCAAGATTTTTCCTATCTTCTTTCGTAGTACTTACTGGACATTGAACCTTGAGCCTTGTGCTTGTGTATCACTGAGCTGCATCTCCAGCTCTCAAGACTTTTGTGGTGACAGAAGCAGACAAGAGGCCGTGGATAGATGGCTAAACTTCGTTTGCTTTTCTCATTAGAGATAGAATGTTCACCAAGGAACCACTATTCATCTTCCAGGGTTTTAGGAACTTAGCTTCCTGTATGTGTTCTATTGTCTTTCTCATCTGTCTCTTGCGCAAGAGGCTTTAGTTTTCAACCATCTAGGTAAGCTTATTCATTCATCTATGTATTTGTTCAGTGTCCTGTTTCAAATAATGTATCTTTCCCCCTTTATTAAACATATTCTTTTCTCAAAAAATATATTCTGATTATGGTTTGCCCTCCCTCAACTCCTCCCAGTTCTTCTCCAACTCCCCTCCCCTCCAGATCAACTCCCTTTCTGTCTCTCCTAGAATAGAACAGGTTTCTAATAGATAACAACCAAACATGACAAAATAAAACATAGTAAGATGAAGCAAAAACTATCATATTGAAGTCGGACATGGCAACCCAACAGGAGGATGCTGTGGGATGTTCTGTATGGCAAATGTGTTGCTAATAAAACACTGATTGGCCAGTGGCTAGGCAGGAAGTATAGGCAGAACTAAGAGAGAATTAAAAGAACAGGAAGGCAGAGGGAGTCTCAGCCAGCCGCCGCCAGGACAAGCAGCATGTAAGATGCCGGTAAGCCACGAGCCATGTGGTAAGGTATAGATTATGGAAATGGATTAATTTAAGATATAAGGAGAGTTAGCAAGAAGCCTGACACGGCCATACAGTTTGTAAGCAATATAAGTCTCTGTGTTTACTTGGTTGGGTCTGAGCGGCTGTGGGACTGGCAGGTGAAAGAGATTTATCCTGACCGTGGGCCAGGCAGGAAAACTCTAGCAACAGGAGGAAGAGTCCCAAGAGCAGGCACAAGAGTCAGAGACGGGCTTGTTCTCACATTCAGGAGTCCCATAAAGATACTAAGGTAACAGCTATAGTATATATACAGAGGACCTGGTGCAGACCCATGTATGCCCTGCACTTGCTGCTTTAGTCTATGAGTTCATCCATGCCTTGCTTAATTGATTGAGAGAGCCTTGTTCTGGTGTCCTCCATCACCTCTGGATCTTACGCTATCCCCTTTCCTTCTTCCACAGGGCTCACCTGAGCTCTAAGGGGAGGACAAATAATGTATCTTAATAAAACCCTAGTGCTGGTTGTTAATTTCAAAATCTCTCATTTTCCCCTTCTTTCCTCCTCACCAAATGTTGCTCACATCTCATTTGTAAAGGAATTTGAGAATATGTTAAAGGGGCTCAGTGGGTATGACCAAGTATCAAACCATTTTCCAAAGTGCACCACACACTGAACCAATGATTATTGGATCAGAGAGATTCCAGATGTGGAGTGGGACATCCAGAACCCTTCTGTGGGGAGTCAGACTGCTCTATTTCAGGGAGTTAATATGGGGTTGTTCCATTGGAAGCAGGATATAGCCTTTAAAAGAGGTTATGTTAGTTTTAGCAAGCCAGTTTCCAAAGTTAGACCTGAGGGACAGGGGCTTACCAGGGGAAGGGTGCTGTAATGTGACAAAGTGCTTGGGTGAAACAAAATGGTAGGTCCTGGATGGGGTAGATCTTTTGAATTCTGGGGCCCAGGTTAGGGGACCCCAGTAAATCTCAGCAATTAATCTCAGATTTTTTTTTATGTCAACTTCCTTATTCAATTCTGTTTTCAGTACTTTTGCTTAAAGGTTCTGTTTTATTTTGCCAGAAACATTACTGAAAAGGTGGAATGAACTGAGAGCAGGAACAGTATAGGCCTTGGTGAACTCAGACCAGGAGCCAATTCTCAGACTTGCCATTTCCTAGCACGTGATCTTGGGCAAACTGCCAGGTGCAATTAGTCTCAGAGTTCTCTGTAAAAGATTTTAAGCCGGGCAGTGGTGGCACACGCCTTTAATCCCAGCACTCAGGAGGCAGAGGCAGGCAGATCTTTATGAGTTCGAGGCCAGCCTGGTCTACAGAGTAAGATCCAGGAAAGGCACAAAGGTACACAGTGAAACCTTGTCTAGAAGGGAAAAAAAAGATTTTAAGCCATCTTGTAGGATTTGGGGTGTGCATGGAATACATACAAAGTACTAGGCATATTTATGTGGTATATATTGTATTTTTATCAAATGTCAATAGTTTGCAAAATGTGATTTTGCAAACAAAACTCGGTAAATTTTCCTTATTAATAATACACATATTATTTAAACCTATTTATGAGGGAAATTACCCAAGTTGTATACAGTTCACAGGACTTTTGTCCTTTATAGTTTCTCTTTTATCTAAATTTTTCATCCATTTAGCTGCAACTAATTTTCTAACCCTTGCTTAAAATTGACCAAACAAAAGTCAAGATCACCTAATTATAAATGACCTTACAGTCATAAAAGTGGAAGAGCTGCCCCTGCCCCACACCAGCTGCAGCACTCAGAGAGGCCCTGTACCTTGCCTGGGCAACACAACAGAGCTAACCTTGTGTGGGTGAGCTAGCCCCAAAGCTGTGAGCATGGGAAAGCTGTCCCCACTACTCATCTGTCATGCAGCAGTATGGGCCGGGGAGAGATACTCCCCCCTTATCCCTCGCTCCTCACCTAGCACAACAGATGAGGGAGCTGACCCTCTACCTTACCAGCTGCAGCACTCTGGAAAGCAGGTCCTGCTCCTTGTCTGGGCAGCACAGTAGAGCTGACCCTATTGGCAGAGGTGCAGGTGAGCTGGCCCTGTGGGTGTGAGAGTGGGATAGCTGGCTACCCCCGCCCCCCGTCTGCCATGTGGTAGTGAGGGCAAGGGAAAGATACTCCCCCTGCCCCTGCCACCTGTGGTGGCAAGGGAGCTGACCCTCCTCCTTACCAGCTGCAACACTCCGGAGGTAAACCCTGTATCTCACCTGGGCAGCACCATAGAGATGACCCTATTGACTGGGTTGCGTGTCCCCAGAAAACATGAGCATGGGAGATCTTGCCCTGGTCTTCTGTCATATGGTGATGCAGGCAGAGGAGAGATGCCCTCTCCCCCTATACCCTAGCCACCTGTAGCAGGTGGGAGAGCTGGCCTTGGGGTCATTAGAGTGGGAGAGCTGCAGCACTTGGGAGAGTGGCCCCTACACCTCACCTGGGCAACACAGTAAAGATGGCTCTGAAGGTGTGTGGGAGAGCCTACCCTGAGGATGTGAAAGGAGAAATAACCCCATCCCTTCATGCTGCAAGGGGTGAACTAGCAAGGGCAATGCTGGAGAGCTCACCCCGGTGGTGAAGACAGGGGAGAGCTGGCAGGCTGACCAACCCTGCCAATACTAGGCCCAGGCCCAGAGTTATGAGTTAGCCCACCCTAATATCCCCTATCTATGATCTGCTGGAGCACAGGAAGGAGTCAGTCCTGCAGACCCAAAGCTTCAGGATCTCCATGACGCAGGACAACAACAGGATATCCAAGAGGAGTCCCAGTGAAGGCCCAGCATCCATAGTGTAGCAGAAACCAGAGGCCTAGACCCAGACCAATGACTCTTTGCAATGAAAACTTGCAAGTAAAGATATATGGATAAAAGGGTTTACTGCATGACTATGTCACGCTACAGCTTCCATTTTTCCTTCTCTTAAATTTTTTTTTTTTTGGTTGGGGGGGGAAGTTGCAAGGGCAGAGGGCAGATACACAGGGATGGGAAATGAATGGGATTGAGATGCATGATGTGAAAGATACGAAGAATACATAAAAAGGAAGTTAAAAAAATGACCTTATGGTGGAGTAGCTGCTCCTAGACCAAGGGAAAGACTGCAACCTAGATAATTCTATCTCCCACATCAAGGCATTATTATTACATTTCCCAGAAATGCTTCATGTGCTTTGTACACAAAACTTAGGTAATACATTATGTTCAATTGCACTGGGCAAGAGTTCAAGTCACCTTCTGTAACTACCCCTGCCCCCAGTGGACATTCATTTCTTGTTTACCCATGGTTCAAAAAGAAGTTCTCTGAGCATTTTTCCATTCCAAGTTTTTCTCTCATGTATCAGACACATTGTCTGAGAATCTAGTTTCCACCACCATCTACCTTAACAGAGACTTAGCATCCACAGAAGGATCTGTGGTTTCCCAGAGCCTCAAAATGCATTGGCACAGATTAGTCTTGTTGGTTGTCATTTGTAATCACACTTCCTTAGCCTTTAACTTAATTCTTTGTTTTTCACACTACTTCACCATCTTCTTTACTCATCTTTGAACTTCCACTGATATCAAAATGCCTTCCAAAGAATAGACACTGTTTGCTGGGAAAAAAGAGGCAGTACACTTTATTAAGTTTTAACTTCTCATGTATTCTTGACTAAACCAAGTAAACAAGGTGCATATCTTTAGTTTTACAAAACAGACTAAAAGGACACAGGAATACTAGTATTAACCATTTTTTACATCTTTCTTGTACTTACTGATTCTACTTTAGTAATGGAGTCTTTCACATTTCTAAGAAAAATTCAGATGCAATGCTATCTGATCTAGGTCTCAAAGCTGAATATGTTCTCAACTTGCTTTTCACAACATCAAAATTCTTATTCTGAAACAAACAGCAACAAATGAGCAATACAGCTAATAAATCCTTTAAAAGAGGAACAGTTGAAACAGTACAAAAAGGAAAAAGAACCTTAAGTCTCTTCTGCTTGAAGATGTGATTGCTATCTTTAAACAGTGTGAAGAACCAGCCTGAATTTACTCAGGGCGGGAGAAGCTGCTGGGCTTGTCCCCAGAACCTGAATTGTCTGGGGTAGTTGGAATGGCTACGGAGGCAAGTAAAGCCCGGGCTCTCTCCTCTTCATCTTTCAGAGCATCCTTATACAAAGCTGTGAAGGAAGTGGGGCTACTCCCAGCAACCTTGGAGAAAAACTGCAGGACTTTCATCTTGCTGGTTTCAGCATGGGCCCTTGGGCCCCAGAGGAACTCATAGCATACAGGATCACTGCCAGGTACCAGCTGGTATTCCAGGTACTTCTCTGAAACCAAATCTTCAGTGATGAACTTTCTGGGATTTCCGCAGATGAAATCATGCTGGTCAGGATACACACCAACCACATTCAGCACCTCCCAGATCTTCTTCTCAGAGGCCCGGTTGCCCTCCATGAAGATCACACCAAGAATAAGCACCAGGAGGCCTGTCTTGGGTATGCCCTCGTCATCGCTCATTCGCCCATCATAGGTGAGGTCAAGAATTTTATGGAGCTCATAGGAGTGGTTGAGAGCATCCACTTCCTTTACTTCAATGCCAAAAACCACTTCCATGCATTCACAGGCATGCTTGAAGATCAATGCATAGTAGGTCTTGTACTCTTTGACAACATTCTTCAGAATTTCTGCTTCTGTGACAAGCTCCTTTGTTGTATACTTGAAACTCAGAAACTTCACCAACTCTGTCACCTTCTTCCTTAGCTTAGTGTCGAGCAAGACCTTGGAGTATAGGTAGGCCTTTGAGGTGCTTTGACCTCCCTCTGCTTGAGCGCCAGAACCTTCATTTGCTTTGCTTGGCAAAGTGGCTTGGATGGGAGCAGAGGATGAAGAGGTTTCCTGGGAAACCTCAGCAGCAGGTACCTCCTCTGGGGTTCCCACCTCCTTAGCTATAGGAACCTCCTCCCTGAGCTGGCCCACCTTCTCTTCTTGGGCCTCAAGGCCTTGCTCATGCTTCTGCCTGTGGGACATTATAACTTGTTTTGTAGGTAACTGGTAGGAGAAAGTTGACAGAGAGTGGCCTAGGGGTGAGAGAAAGAATGTGAGGATTTTGTAACCTATCAGCAGTGACAAAGACTTTTCAATATTTATCTTAGGTAGTTCTTTTGGGTCTCATGGGCCTGCCTCCTATGAACTCTTTTCTACTCTGTGGTCTCTGGATAGAACTCAGTTTAATAACTATGTCATTTGTTCCTGGAACCTCCATAGGAGCAATTCAGGGGAGGGGCTCAGGTCATAGACCACAAGCACAGACTTGGGTCCTATTCCTAGTGCTAACTGCTATATAGAAGTAGACTTTGCTAGGTCCACACAGTTATGGAATGGATAGGCCCTCTTAATAGCAGTAATTAGGGACTAGGTTCATCTGTTCCTGTGAAAGGGGTCTTCTTTCCATCCTCTAATTGACTCTGGCAAGGCCTGAGACACCTCTCTCTGATAAACTGATTCCAGTCCCTTGACACTGCAGGGGGGACACTGGCACAATAAATCAGTACACCACAAAGGAGGGTCTCTCAGGGCAAGGACACCAAATCTCTAATGACACAGTGATCCCCGCCATCAGGGCCCACACACAAGCTGCTAACAGAACTTGTCTCATTCCTTGGTTGACCAGATATAGCCAACTCTGCTCACTTAGGACAATGCCTTCCCCGCCCCAAGACCAATAAGACAAAAGTAAAAAGGTGACCCATTTAGCCACCCCTGCTCAGTATCCTTTAGACCTTGGCAGTGGCAACACAATCTAGTATGTACTGGAATTGGAGGTCCATTAGTCCTCCCTCAGAGCCCTTCTCTCTGGCAACCTGAATTTCACCATCTCAGATTCCACCCATGTAAAAAAACCAAAAACCAAAAACCAAAAACCAAAAACCAAAAATCAAACAAACACAAACCTAAAACAAAATACTCAACATATAAATAACCCTACCTTTGTGAAATGCCAGACTACCTGGAAATGAGGGGAGTCTCAGACAGACATGCCTGTCTGGGGCCTTCTTGGGCTAATAGTAGAAGAGTAGTCTTCTATTTTTATTTTTTATTAAAAATCGTTATTTTCAGAGAATATATTCTGATCATGGTTTCCCTTCTCTCATCTCTTTCTAGATCCTACCTTCTAATTCCAAGCTTTCTTCTCTTTTAACAAACAGGTAAATAAGACAAACAAGGCTAAAACAAAAATGAACAAACAACAAAAAGAAACATGGTGAGAAATGTATAGACACACAGGCATGTGTGCGTGCACATAAACATGGAAACGCACACATACCCACCAGGCACACACACACAAGCAAAACACATAAAACCTCAAAATCTGCTGGGGCAGGGGTGGCCCATGCCTTTAATATCAGCACTCCAACCAGGCAGTGGTGGCGCACGCCTTTAATCCCAGCACTCGGGAGGCAGAGCCAGGCATATCTCTGTGAGTTTGAGGCCAGCCTGGTCTACAGGGTGAGATCCAGGACAGGCACCAAAACTACATAGAGAAACCCTGTCTCAAACAACAACAACAACAAAAAAAAACAAAAACAAAAACAAAAAAACCAGGCAGGCAGCTATCTGAGTTTGAGGCCAGCCTGGTCTACAGAGTGAGTTCTAGGACAGCCAGGGCTACACAGAGAAACCTTGTCTTGGGGAGAAAAAAAAAACACCTCAAGATCAGAAACCATAACATACAAAGAAAAGACCAGTAGGGGAGGAGAGGAATAGGAGGGAGGGGAATTAGGAGAATGGGAGGGAGGGGGATGAGGGGGACAGAGGGAGGGATAAGGGGGATGGGGGAGTGGATGGGGGACAGGGGAGGAGGGAGGGGAGGAGGGAGGGTGGGGGGAAGGGGAGCACAGGGGATTGGGGGGAAGGGGAGGGTATGGATGGGGGATGTGGGTAAGAGGACAGGGGACTGGAGGGAGGGGAGGGTGGGAGGGGAGCAGGGGGGAGGGGACAGGAGGGGGCGGGGGAGATGTGGGGTGAGGGAAGAGACCTGGGAAGCCCTGGGAAGGAGAACAGCAGGATAAGCTGACAGGGAATGAGGGGGCAAGGTAAGGGGACTAAAGAAAGGGATGGAGGATGTGGGAACAGGAGGATGGGGGAAGGGAATCAGGGACAGGGGAGGGCCAGGGGAAAGGGGG
>CABHPQ010105091.1:3287-11555 GCA_902168405.1 Peromyscus aztecus
AAGAAGAGCTTTAGTACTGAGTTCACAAGAGTCACCTTAGGGAAAAAAACGCTCAGAAGTTTGAAATTTAAATGCTTCCTTAATATAGTTTCTGTTGCTCATTGCATATGACCTTCACAGAACACACGTCCATTTGTAATTATTTGCATAAGGAGCATTAAATCTTAGGAACTGCAACTTTTTCATATTGTACTATGAAAGTTACTTTCCAAGAGCAGATAAAGTATGAACCTGTAGCAGCTTGTTTGAGAAAAATCTTAAATGATTCATGGGTCTGCCTATGGGGGAGCAAAGACAGACTTTTCTCTTTTTACCCTCTCAAAAGTGTCTCCTTTAGGATCCAAATGAGCAGCACTGATTATAGCTTCTGGCAGAGTGTTGCATGTGCTTTTCTAGGGGAAACGATCATTCGTTTACCCCAGATATGGCACCAGTGGCAGACCAAAGGAATGAATCCCCTCAAGTCTAGCTATGTGAACCAATGAGTTAGGTTATGGTTACTAATTGGGCGAGTGGGTTACTAACAAGAGCATGGGTGCGGTTTTATTTACTGGGACAGGGAACAACTTCTGAGTGCTTATACCACTGCTATGATTTCCCTCCCAGTAATCATCAATTGTCTAAACATCCTGGGGGGGGGGAGTGGGTAGAGGGAGGCCTCTTCCTTCCCATCCCTCAGCAACTGTTAACTGCCTGTAAAATCTATGGGCCTTCCCCCTACAATGGAACATGAATAGGCTCAGTCCGGTTTAGTTCCTGTGCTGGTCATCACAGCTTTGAGGAGTTGAAAAGGACAATGGCCGTGTCCTGCCCAGAGGACAGTGTTTCACAACATAGAGCAAATGTTGCCCTCTTGGTTTGTGATTGCTGCTGTCCTTCTGACCTGGAAATAGCCTGTCAGACCTGAACTTGTATGACACGAGGTGAACACAGAGAACCTGCTGGCTCCTTCCTCCTCTGCTTCCAGTTGACAGTTCCCAGTGTCTCAGCAGATAAGGCAGAGAAAGTGTGGTGGTTTGAGTCACAATGTCCCAATAAACTCGTGTGTCTAAATTCCTGACCCCCAGTTGGTGGCGCTATTTGGGGAGGCTTAGGGGAGGCAGCCTTTTGGAGGAAATATGTCATGGGAGGCAAGCTTCATGCCATTTCCAGTTTGTCCTTGATGTTTCATGAATTCTCAGCTTCTTGCTCTGGCTACCTAATTATCTTCCAAAGGCCTTTCTCCTCCTCCTCTTCTTCCTCCTCCTCCTTCTTTCTTTCTTTTCTTTTTCTTTTTTTTTGTTTTTTTTTTTGTTTGTTTGTTTTGTTTTGAGACAGGGTTTCTCTGTGTAGCCTTGGCTGTCCTGGATCTCGCTCTGTAGCCCAGGCTGGCCTCGAACTCACAGAGATCTGCCTGCCTCCCGAGTGCTGGGATTAAAGGAGTGCGCCACCATGCCCGGCATGGCCTCCCTTCTAGTATCACCCCACTGGATTTTATAGAATGAACAAGAGGAAATAAACATTCAAGTCACAACGACTCTCTCTTAGTTGTACCCTCTTTATTCCCAACTCTTCAGAATGACTGCCTTGGAGGACATCCAGGGTTCCCTTTCATTTGTTTTTTCTTCTCTAGGATCCAGATGACCCCATCCTAGGTGTCTCCAAGACCTCCATACATCCAGGGACACCACATCCTTTTATATACTAATGGCCCCCGTTGGTGCTACCATCCCTGGTACTCTGCGGCCTTCAGCAGCATTCTTGTCGGGGTTTCCCTGAGGTTTTCTGGAGGAACTTATGCTCTTCTAGTCCTTCTGGGCTGAGATCTGCTTTCCTGATCTAGCCTGGAAGCTGAACCGGAGGCTGCTGACCTCCATCCATGTGCACAGGATTCCCAGGCCAAGCACCATTCTTTCCCCTTAGTTCTTGTGTCTTCATCTTTGTGCATTGCTGGTATGTCCTTTGCTTCAGATCGCAACTCTCAAGAATTGTGACTTCCTTGATTTTTCTATGACTGTCATTGACAATCACTATGGATTACCTAGGGTCCGGGGATTTTGCTACATCTGGCGTGGGATATCTGAGGGAAAAATTCTACGTACACTATATTCTTATGTCTGTTAACTTTATTCCTCTAAGACAAAATTCTATCAATACAGCTACAGCTCCGTCAGGCATTCAGGGCAGGAATAACTCTAGATGCACCAAGCTCCTTATCCATCTACTTTATTTCTCTGGGATAAAATCCTGTCTCCTTAGCTTCAGTTCCGTCCTGACACTCAGTTCCTCTTTGTTCCCTCATTTACTGTCCTCTCATAGTCCTGTTAACTAAGCTCTTATGCTTCTTGCCTCATCTTCGCCCTCTGTTTCTTCTCCCTCCATCTCTACTTGCTCTCTACTCCTGGCTCTGATGAACTCTACAAGAGTTCTGCCTAACCATCTATGAAACCTCTGTGTTCTTCTCTACTCCATGGCAGCGGCCATGCTGGCGGAGGAGAGTGCTGATCGGAAGAATCACAGCCATGGTTACCTTTTTAGAGCTTTATTGGGGGGGGGGGGGGGAGAGAGGGAGGGAGGGAGAGAGGGAGAGAGAGGGCAGACGGAAGGAAGGAAGGAGGAGAAAGGAAAGAGAGGGACGCACAGAGGGCCCACTCGCTGTTTAGGCTGGGACACCGTCGCAGGCTGATGACGCAATTAAGGGCCAACTCCTTACACTTAGACCCACGAATGAGATTATGTTAAACTGAATCACCTGAGGAAATGTAACCAGAAACGTTATTTGATCAGTCTTTCCCTGCATGCAGCAAACCATAAAATTCTTTTGGGAGAGTTTTATTTATTTATTTTTATTTTTTTTTAGCATATTAAGGCCTGAAAATAGCCGTGATCACTGGAGACTGGTAGTTGGGAATGCAATGATTTGAATAAATGAATTATTTGAAGCCACTTTCTTCTTCCCTTAGCTCTGTATCCCCCCCACGTGTGTTTCTTATAAATATCCCCAGAATTAATGATTTTAGCCCAAATAGCCAGTGTCCATTATTTCTTGACAATTTTCTTTGTGTAAAAGCATCAGGCTTTGACCATTTCTTCTGACATCACTGTCTCATAGATCCCAAAGTACATGTAAATTTTATAAAGTATGTGTTTTCTCTTGTTAATCAGATTAAATATTAATTAGGTCCCTAGATCCAAACACAGAGCCTGCTTAAGAGTTAATGGAGGTTGGAGGGGAATTCTCTCTTCCCTACATATACCCCGAAACTGTCTTTGGACTTCATGTTTTCTTCTTCCCCTGAGCTGTTCTGGATGAACCATGTGAGCTGCTTTTCAGACACGGAGGAGGAATTGTCCCTTCTGACTCTTCCCTTTCACAGTTTCAGAAACATCTAAGTGGAGTGGGGGCGGGAACAGATTTTTTTTTTTCTGACTAAGCACATTTTATTTAAGTTTCTAATTTATGACTGAAACTCTAATAGTTTAATAGCCCAAAGCCCAACACCTTTGACTCCAGGGCTCTACTGCAGCATGCTCACACAATGGTGTGGGGAGGGTACGAGTCAGACAGCAGTGGCTGAGACGGGTGCTGCTGGATGCTGTCAGTGAGAGCAGCCTGATCGTCACTGTGGCCAGGGTCTGGGTCAGCGAGAGCAGCCTGACCGTCACTGTGGTCAGGGTCTTAGCCTCTTATTCAAGCGTTGGAATAAAAATGAACACAGATGGCAAAGTAGCAAGGAAACTGCCTTCAAACATGAAGTGATAGGACAGCTCAGAGAGAAATACCCTGTCAAGAGTGACAGCAGGCCACCTGAGTGAGAATATTCATTCTTGTTCAGGGCTTTCTTTTGTGGGGTTCAAGGAAGTCTTCCTTTTATGGGGTTCAAAGGAAGGGGAAGTGTGGTTACTAGGCATAATTTAGGTGGTTTTCTATTTTTGATTGACAGTTTTCAAATTGTATAACCTTTTCTCTACTGAGCATGTCTCTTCCTGGAATGTATCTGATTTTAATTACATGCATGCTCAGTTATGAATATGTATAAGATGGTAAGTAGAGGATTCTCTCTAAAAGTTCACTTAGAGGACAGTTTTCCTTATTGTGCATGAACTCAAAACCAGTTCAGATCTGATCAGCTCCCCTGTCTTTATATCCAGACACGATAGGAGCATAATTAAAATAGAATATGCACAAGTTTGATAGTTGTTAAGAGAAAGAAAAACTTATTTCATTGTTCAGAGTAGAGTGTGTATGCAAAATGATGTATGTGGTAGTCTTTTTTATTTAAAGATTTATTATTTGTGTTGATGTGTTTCACCCATATGTATGTGTACCACATGCATTCGGTGCCCATGGAGGTCAAAAGATGGTATCAGATCCCCTGGAACTGGAGTTACAAATGTTTGTAGTCTCCATATGAGTGCTGGGAATTGAATCTGGGTCCTGCGGAAGAGCAGTCAGTGCTCTTAACTGCTGAGTGGTCTCTCCAGCCCACAGGTGGGTATGTAAGTTGCTAGGTTAATGGAGATATGCATGTACATAGGGCATGTAAGTAAGAGACATAGGTTGTCAAGTGCATTATTATGAGTGTGTGAATATTCCAAGCCAAGTGGAGTGAGTCCCAGGGTGCTAAGCTATTCCTTATGCTTAGTCACCTCATAAAGAGTTCTTTTCTGAGACCTCCACTCATTCAAAACAAGAATCTCAATTTATGCCACAAGAAAAGAATTTCAGGACACATGAGTATGAAGCAAACTTATATTAATAAAAGGTGGACCTGGAGAGATGGTTCAGGAGTTAAGAGTGTTTTCTATTCTTGCAGAGGACCCAAGTTCAGTTCCTGAACCCATGCTGGGCAGCACACGACTGAAAACTACCAGTGATTCTGTCTCCAGGGAATCTGATACCTCTGGCCTCCATAGCCACCTGCATTCATGTGCACACGCATTCCTACCCACCCATGCACACGGTGAAAAATAAAATCTCAAAAAAAAGAAAAGGTTTTAGGAGCTGGAGAGATGGCCCAGTTGGTTAAGAGCACTGACTGCTCTTTCGGAAGACCCAGGTTTGATTCCCAGCACTCGCACGGTGGCTCTCAGTTGTTTGTAATTCCAGTTCCAGGGAAACCCAATGCCCTCTTCCGGCCTGGGGTGGTTTTTAAACTCATGGCAGTCCTCTTGCTTCAGCTTCCTATGTGATGGGATCATACACATACACCACCATACTTTGAAATTTTAAGTGTACTAACATTAGTTATATGCATGATTTAGATGGATTTTGAAGTTATATTTTTTTAAGATTTATTTTTATTTTATGTGCATTAGTGTTTTTCCTGCACGTATGTCTGTGAAGGTGCCAGCCAGATCCCCTGGAATTGGAGCAGTTGTGAGCTGCCATGTGGGGGCTGAAATTGAACCTGGGTCCTCTGGAAGAGCAGCTAGTGCTCTTAACCACTGAGCCATCTCTCCAGCCCCAAAGTTACATTTTTCAAGGGATTTAAAATATTCAGGGCTGGAGAGATGGTTCAGAGGTTACCAGCATGTACTGCTTTTGCAAAAGAGCAGAGTTTGAGTCTCAGTACCCACAATGGATGGCTACAACCACCTGTAACTCCAGGTCCAAGAGAGCTCTACACCTCTGACTCATCAGGCACCTTCAATGCCAATGTTGATTTATGTGTGTTGTATATGTGTGTGTCTACACGTGTGTGCAGGTATGCTCACTGTGTGCATGTGTAAGACTGGGGATTGATTTTGGATGTCTTCCTCTACTGCTATTCATCCTATTTTTTGAGACAGGGTCTTTTGATGAATGTGGAGCTCTCATTCATCCAGTCTGGTTGTCCATGATGTAGGGACTCTCCTATCTACTCCCCACATTGTCCTCCAGTGCTAGTGTTTCAGATGAGAGCTGCCATGCCCAGCTTGTAGATGCTGGGGACCCCAAGGTTTTCATGCATATACAGCAAGTTCGTACCCAGTGAGCCCTAGCCCTGTCAGTGTTAATTTTTATTATGACTAGATGCTTCACAAAATATATTTTAGAGAATCTATTTGAATTTTTGTTTGCATTTTTTATAAGTCAACAGTTCTGAAGATTCAGAGATGGATGCCTGCACAAGACTATGACTTGGTCTCCTCTTGTCTCTGCCTTTACTCCCTTAACATATACCATTCCGTCTATTCCATCCCCACAGCTCCCCTTAGAGTATAGCATTCTTTTTTTTTTTTTTTTTTTGGTTTTTTGAGACAGGGTTTCTCTGTGTAGCTTTGCCCCTTTCCTGGAACTCCCTCTGTAGTCCAGGCTGGCCTCGAACTCACAGAGATCCGCCTGCCTCTGCCTCCCCAGTTGGGATTAAAGGTGTGTGCCACCACCGCCCAGCCAGTAAAGCATTCTTCTTCCATGAGGGTGGAGTGGGTGGGGGTCACAGGACTGGAGTAACTCCCTATGTAGAAGATTCCAGTGCTTTCTCAGGTTTTTAATCTACCATCCTTACCTTGCCTTCTCTGGTACCTCTGCAACAGGGCTTCTCTCCTGGAGTTCTTCTTCTCCCTCCCTTTGCTCTTCTGTGCCTCTCTTACCCTTTGACATTCCTTCCCCTTTGCCCCACATTCTAAATCTTAAACATGTTAAGAATTAGATTTATCACCCCCCCCCCACAACCCTTAGTGTTCAGTTGTGTGAGTTGCTGTAAAATTTTAGCTTGAAGAGAGGTGATTTAGCTGAGATCAGGTTGGCCTTGAGTGGCCCATCTTAGTCTCTATTATTGTTATAACTATTGTCTCTGTGCCCGATTACAATTCAATTTTTAACATGTTTATTTACTTTTTTATTTGAATGTTTATTTATTTATTTATTTTTTTTTTTTTGGTTTTTCGAGACAGGGTTTCTCTGTGTAGCTTTGCGCCTTTCCTGGAGCTCACTTGGAAGCCCAGGCTGGCCTCGAACTCACAGAGATCCACCTGGCTCTGCCTCCCGAGTGCTGGGATTAAAGGCGTGCGCCACCAACGCCCGGCTTGAATGTTTATTGAAGTATACCTATACACTGTAAAAAGCACAAACTGTTAAGTGAAATTTTATATCTGCGTACTCCTGTGTAACCAGAGTCCACACCGAGGCATTTTTCAGCACCAGGCAGATCCCTCCATATTGTCCACAGTGATCTTCTCCAGGGCAACCTATAGGTACACTGGCCTGTGTTTAGAGCTTCCTAGACAAGTCCTCCCTTGTTTCATTTTTTGACAGTGTTGCTCTCGCTGGGCACTGCACTCAGTAGGGGAGGGCTGGGCACTTCCTTACCCTTAGTAGGTAGCGGTGTGAGTCAGTACAGGGTTTGCATCACTTATTAACTTTGGTGGCTGTGTAACCCAGAGACAATGGCCATGTCAACTTTGGAGTATTATGATGATCAATATCCATAAAATGCTTCATGTAAATCTTTGTGATAAACAGCTCTATATTCAGGGCTGGCTCCAGTAGGAAATCATCAATACATATCTTAAACAGTCTGCTTGTGGAATAGATTTCTTCTGTTGGACGCTGTATCCGTGTGTGGGCAACTTTAAAGGGGTGAAGATTCAGTATGGCTCCCAGTTTCTGTCTATAGTACTTAGCTCCTGTTACTCTAGACTGGCGGTGAGGCGGAACATTAAGTCCATGGTAACCTGTGGAGGAGAAAGCTGCGGAGAAGGACGGGGCCAGGGTAAGATGTAGTCTCCAAGGACACACCCCGACCTTCTCCAACGAGGCTCTGCTTACTCTTGGCCACCTCGTAATAATGCCATCATATTATGACTATATGAGAGCATTAATTCACCGGTTAGGGCAGAGCCCCCAGGATCCAATCTCTCCTGAAAAGGCCATCAGCTGACAGCCAAGGTCTCCAGCTCATGAGCCCACAGAGGGCATTTGATATTCAAAGCACTACTTGGCACCCCCGGAACTTCATTTTTAGGAATAAAGTTGCGTGGCTTAGGAGATCTGCAAGATTTCTTGGACCTTCTGGAATTAAATACTGCGCCTCTGGCTTGTTTCCTCTGATTTTTAGCAGCCTGAGTCACATATTAAAGGTGGAACAGGAAGATTTGTGGGCAAACGGGTCAGCACGTTGTCCTTTCTCAGCATAGCTCCTTCATTCCAGTACAGCATTTACTTAGCAAGCGCCAAGCTCCGTCATTCATGTTCCGTTTGTACCTCACTCTCTTTCGGGTCAGGCCCAATCTCTATGGCCTCTCACCGGTGGCGCCATCTCCCTTTTGGGAGCATCCATTTCAGGATCTGCGGCGGCCCCTTTA
>CABHPQ010105098.1:454-24717 GCA_902168405.1 Peromyscus aztecus
TCAATATGGTGTTTTCTTAGAAAATTGGGAATCAATCTCCCTCAAGATACAGCTATGACACGTTTTGGCATAAACCTAAGGAATGCTCAATCATACCACAAGGATACTTGCTCATCTATGTTCATTTCAGTGTTTTTTGTAATAGCCAGAACCTGGAAACAACATAGATGCCCTTCAACTGAAGAATGGATAAATAAAATGTGGTACATATACACAATGGAATGCAACTCAGCAGAGAAAAACAATAACATCATGAGGTTTTCAGGCAAATGAAAGGATCTAGAAAAAATCCTCCTGAGTGAGATAACCCAGACTCAGAAAGACAAACATGGATGTACTCACTCATAGGAGGATACTAGATGTAAAACAAAGATGATTAGACTGTTACTCACTACTCCAGGGATGCTACCTAGAAAACAGGACACTAAGAAGACACAGGTATAGTCCAATGACAGAGAAATGGATGAGATCTACTTGAACAACATGGATGTGACTGGAAGTAATGAAGGGCAAGGGTTGAGGGAAAGAGAGCTTGGGAGCACAGGAGACCCCAGCTGGATCAAGAACCGAGAGGGAGAATAAGGAATAAAAGCCCATGAAAAATGAAGACCACATGAGAATAGGAAGAAGCCAAGTGCTATAGAGGCTCACAGAAATCCACAAAGATACCCCACAATAGACTACTGGCATTGGTCAAGAGACAGCCCGAATTGACCTACTCTGGTGATAGGATGGCCAAACAACCTAATTGTTGTGCTAGAAACCCCCTTCAATGACTGAGGAAACCGGATGCAGAGATTCACAGCCAAGCCCCAGGTGGAGCTCCAGGAGACCAATTGGTGAGAAAGATGTGGGTTTGTTGATCTAGAATTGTTTAGACCAAGGTTCGAGAAGGCACAGGAACAAACAACCAAATGAATGGAAACACATGAACTGTGATCCAATAGTTGTGTAGCCCCAAACTGGATCATGCCCTCTGGATAAGTGAGACAGTTGATTAGACTGATCTGTTTGGGAGGCATCCAGGCAGTGGGACTGGGTCCTGTACTCAGTGCACAAGTGGGCTCTTTGAAACCTGGGGCTTATACAGGGACACTTGGCTCAGCCTGGGAGGAAGGGAATGGACCTGCCTGTACTGAATCTACCAGGTTGAACTCAATTATGGGGGGAGTATTTTCCCTGGGGAAGATGGAAATGGTAGGTGGGATGGGGGGAAGTTGGGGAGGGGGAAAGGAGAAGAACAAGGGAATGGGTGGCTGATATGTAAAATTAAATTAAATTATAAAGTAAAAAAAAGGAAATATAGAAATACCAATTCTATCTCTCAAAGTTGATTTTTTGGTAGATTTGTAATATTATTTTCAAAGAACTTGTTGAAACCATGCAGAATGAATACATACTTTTAATCCCAGGGCTTGACTTGGTGGAAGATGAAGTTTTTTTTTTTTTCTGTGAGTTTGAGATCAGCCTGGCCTACTTACTGAGTTCTTTCCATGCCAGCAAAGATATTTCATGAGAACCAGGCCTCTCTCCTTAAAGAATTACCTGAAAACTTTAAAGTCTTCTCTTAACTGTGGAAGATGTTTGTATTTCAATGACTAATTTAGATGTTTTACAAGCCATGTGACTTTGTTAAATATTAAATAATTTCTTTTTCAATAGAAATCTTTTAGAAACTGAGGATATTAAAGCAGCAAGTATGCTTATGAATATGTACACAAATACGTATGTTTAAAACTCTCACTTAAATTTTAATGAAGAATAGTTTCATTTTATAAACTTAGTGTATCAGTAGAAATCTGTAATGATAATTTTCATTTCAATTTCCAGGCTTGATTTTCATCATATATTACTCTATGAGGGTAAGATTTACTAATAATCTCAGGAGCATGAAAGAGATTATCTCTCCCTCCCTCACACCCTCTCTCCTTCCCTTACTGCCTCCCTCCTTCCCTCCTTTCCTTTCTTTTCCAATATTGTTTTACTTGAGTTTACTGGGTAATTTCTAGAATCATGCTTCCTTTGGAATGTTTTTCTAAAGCCACATTCATTCAGTGGCTGGGGTTAGGCACCCAGGCATGTGAAATCTAGGCTATTTTCTAATGCCTTTTACCACACAGAGAGGTCCCTGTTGGTATCTCTCCAACCACAAGTGTACATACAGTGTTTTCTGCAAGAAGTTCCCATAGGAGGTATAGATTTGGGCCGAAAAGCCTGTGACAATCATGGCAGTCAATACGATGGATGCAAACTTGTACAGTCACTTCGGAAATCAGCATGGTGATTTCCAAGATAATTGGGAATCAATCAACAAGCAATACCACTCTTGGACATATACCCAAGGAATGCTCAATCATACCACAAAGACACAGGCTAAACTATGTTCATATCAGCATTTATTCATAATAACAAGAACTTGGAAACAACCTAGATGTCTCTCAACTGAAGAATGGATAAAGAAACTTTGACACATATACACAATGGAGTACGACTCAGCAGAAAAAAAATGATACCATGAAATTTTCAGGCAAATAGATGGATCTAGAAAACATCATGTTGAGTGAGGTAACCCAGAATCAGAAGGACAAACATAGGATGTGCTCACTCCTAAGTGGATACTAATTGTGAGGAAAGGGATGGCCAGACTCCAACCCACAGCTCCAGAGAGGCTAGCTAACAGGAAAAGACATTAGGAGGAACACTTCCATGATCCTGTGAAGGAATAGTTGATGAGATCTACATGAGTGGACTGGGAAGGTTTTAGTGCAGAGGTTGAGGAGAAAGAAATGAGAACATAGGGCAATGGGAGGATCTAGCTGGAACAGGGACAGAGTGGGAGGTCAGAGAGGAAGATGCCGTGATAGATGAGGACATCATGGGAATAGGAAGAGGCAGGGTGCTGGGGAGGCTCTCAGGAATCTACAAAGATGGCCCTACCTTGGTCTGCTGACAGTGGTACAAAGGGTACTCAGACCGGTCTACTATGGTGACCATCTTAGCAAATAACCTGTCATTATATAGTCCTTGGAGAGTGATGGAGGGTGATACATACAACCATGTCCAGGCACCAGCTTGAGCTCCGGGAATCCAATTTATGAGAGAGGAGAGATAGTGAAGGCGAGGAACATGGAGATCATCAAGAGAGGACGTGCAGAGATGACTGACCACACTAGTGGAAGTCCACGAACTGTGGACTGGTGGCTGTGCAGCCCCCATGACCCTGGACTAGGTCCTGTGGATGTAGAAGATGGTTGTTTGGCTCCAACTATATGGGGGCACCCAGATAGGGGGAAGGGGATCTGTCCCTGGTCTATTTTTGTAGGCTTCTGGAATCCAGTGCCTTTGGTGTGACACTTTGCACAGCTTTCGTGAAGTTGGAAGGGGCTTGGACCTGTCTAGGCTCAGTGTGCTGGGCTTCGCTGTCTCACCATGGGAGACCTCGATTTGGGTAATGTGGTGATGTGGGGTGGCTTGTGAGAGAGGGCTGAGGGAGGCAAGAGGGAGGAGGGGGAGTCTATGAATAGCATGTGGAGTGAGAAGAAAATTTCTAATTAAGGAAAAATGAAAAATAATGCCCCTCCCTCCAACAGAATTGCACTCCACTTTGCATGGTGCTATGGTTATCAGTATCTGTTTTATTTCCTGGTAATGAAGGAATGCAAAATAAATGCCCTGTATGATCAAAAGTCCACCTGACTGATGAAGGTATTTTGGAGCCTTCAATTTCATTCATTAAGTTGATTTAAGTAGTTGGATAATAAGTAAATGTAATAGCACTTAAATGAAAATCGTGGTGAAAGGTGGGGGAAGTTTATGCTGAATTCTTGCAATCAACAATGTTTTCCTTGTTAAAATATTCACAAAATGTACAGAGCTGGGAAACCGGAATTGTTTCTTTTCACCTTGATCATGAAGCAGATCTCAATATTAGAGAGTCCAATGTAGAAACAACAATACATCTTGCAGTATATGTAGACAGACAGGACAGATACTGACAGGACTTTTTCTTTAATTTTGGAGGAAACATTGAAGATACTACAAAGGTAAAGATGTTCCAGATTTTATTCCCACATAATTGAGAACTATTTAGTTTACTTTAAAAGTATTACTTCTAGGGGACATTTAACATGTTTAAAACTTCTTATAATCCTTGACTTACAATGTGTAATAGTTGATTGGTATTCATTTAAATAATTTTTACTTTAGTCTAGGCTTTTTTTAACATATTGAGTTTGATTTATGCTCCCCATATTTTCTTGAGTATATGACCATCCATTAGAACTAGTTAAGCACACATTTAAATTGCAATGACTATCTCTTCCCAGCAGCTATCAACTGTCTCAAAATCCTCAGCTCAGAAAAGAACTTCATGCTAAATTCCTGCTTTCTTAGAAGACTTTGTGTGACTTGAGCTTCCACATACCTTATGAGTGCTTTCACAGTTATTATGTCATATGAACATCTACACTGTTGTGCCCAAGAAAACACTGTTTGCTCTTGCTCTTCCAGGTGCCCTGTTTCTAAGAGTCTCAAGCCTAATCATCTAAGTCATCCCAGAGACATGAGAGGAAGGTTGTATCAACAAAAACAGAAACATGGGTGGATAAAGAACAAGAGTATATTTGGAAAATAGTTAAGGAATCAGTGAGACTGTGATCAAATGATATCAAATATAGCTCTCAAAATTATTTCAAAAATGGGAGAAGTAAATGTTGATTAATTTAAATTAGTATTGGAGAATTTACATTTCTTTTATGGAACCATGGAAAACATTTGTAAAAATACATAGTTGGATAAAGGATTATTTGCCTTAAGCTTAAAGGTTAATGGATATTATTCCTGGGAAAAGCACAGAGTCAGGATCTTTAGGCAGCTCTTTAAATATCAGCTATCATCAAGAGCAGGAGAAATGAAGGAGCATACAGTGCCTGTTTGCTTATATATTATCTATCTGTCTAACATATTTCACAGCCGTGTCTCAAAGAAGGCTATGGTGCCATATCCAGGAGCTGAGTTGTGTTTGTTATTTAGCCATTCAATAATTTCCCACAGCTTTGTCCATGGGTCAAACTGATGTAGTCAATTCATTGTCTGAAACTCCCTCACAAGGTCACACAGATTGATTTCTCTGGCAGTTGAAAATAATCAGCCGCAAAATATTATTCTATTTTAGGAATTCATGGTAGTCATGTTTTTCATTGCAGTTAGAAGAGGACTAGTAGAAGCAGCCTAAGGTAGAAAGGATTTGATGTGGTTCACAGGATAGAGTTTTGTCTTTACAGTGAAAGCACAGCAGCTGGTAATGGCTTGGTTCATAGTATAATAACTTATAAAACTTCCTCCTCATATATCTACAGACCCACAATCAGTGGCCTCTTGTGAATCTCAGAATAGGTGTACCACTAAACTATATACTTACCAGTATCACACCCAGTAAAGATCCATGTCTCAAAGATTCAACAACTATCAAAATTTGTGATGCTTCCTCAGGAAACAAACCTCTTGAACCTGTGTGTGATATTTCGCCTTAAAATTGCAATCACAGACTGAATTTTTACAACTAAAGCATGGTGCATTTCATTACCACCACTTTATTTGCCTACATTAATTGTCAGCATGCAGCACACCCTAATTTTTAATTATGAAACAAAAGGCCTATGGTACAGTAGAGGCCATTCACACCCTCAGGTTCCTCCAGGAGTCCAGTGCATATTCCATCTGCAGAAGAATTTTAAAATCCCAGGCTTCATCCTGACTGTAAGAAATCAAATCATTTCTCTTTTCAGGCCCTCTGATGGAATGGCTCCATGCAGTGGGCACTTCCATGATCCAACAAACAAGTGTGTTCAATTTGCTACCAAAACATAGTTGTATTTCCCTCATTTCTCATGCTCAGCCTACACAGGTGTTTCAGTCTACTAGGCTTATTTCTTGGTACTTTAGATACACAGTTAGGATATGGGAAGACTTTTTCCCTTGGCATCTTGCAGAGCAAAAAATAGTCTATGAGAACTAGTGTTTGGGTATGAATTGCTGGGTTATTTCCAGCTTTATTCATTCCAATTCTTTTTCCAAAGATTGTGTGACTTTTGTACCAAGAGCTTACAATTAAGTGATTGGAAGAACCAAGAGCAGTGCAGATACCTTATAATGTTTGGGAAATCAGTAGACCTCCCAATAAAACCCAGGGATGTTTTCCTTTGCTGACCCTGTGTATTTTATTAGCTATAGAGTTGGGGAAGATTATTTTAGCCCTTTTGACATTACTCCATGTACATTACAGTACATCATTTTCATCTTACTGATAATGACAATCCTAACACCATCATAGACTTAGAATGTAAATTACTAGCTAGTATTTCCCTATGTATCCCAGACTAAAGAAGTGTTTTGTCCTCCATTTCACTTCATCTCTTGATAGAATTACAATGGTGTCTTCATTTCTGAATTATCTAATATTTGAAACACTTTTATTGCTCCATTTTGAACTACTGCTTATGTTGTTTACTAAGAAAAACATAAACCAGTATATAAGCATTTTGCCCATCTTTATAGTCTCATTTACACTGATCTCTATTCACTAGCTAACAGACAGAACAGACATTCTTTTATTTGGACATAGATGCAATGCTGTAAAAATGCAGCAAGCACAGCATATAGTAGATGTCTGCTAGTGAAAATACAGAGACCAAAGGACCATGGGTGCTAACCATGATCAAACATCTCTAATATAATATCCCCACTTAAGATTCAGGTGAAATTCAGACAGGAAGGTCTTAAAATCTTGGAGGTCCAGTGATCAAGAGAACTGTTGCCATAGTGTCTTGTAGATATGAAAGGGATATTGCATTGTGAAATCTCAATCACATGGTTGCCATGAAAACACCAGTTAACATGAAAACACTGATGGGGAAAACATTAAAATCTAACTCCCAATGAAGAGTTGCCCACTATCTATGTTTGCTGAGAGAACAATTTAATTTTCTTCTGGGAAAAACTCTAACTTCCCAATAGTTTATATTCCAAATTGGTCATACACACACACACACACACACACACACACACACACACACACACACACACACACATACACAAATACACACACAAACAAAGAGACAGAGAGAAAGAGATATGCAGAGAGGAAATTTAAAAAGACAAAAAAAGACAGAGAAATAGATAAAGGTACACAAAGGGAGACTAGCAGGAAAAATTAAAGTCAGCAGATTCTACATATCATATACACATATTATGTGACAGAAATAAAGAAATGCTCTGGGCCCATGGAACACAGCCAGTCCCTGAGAATCCGAACCAAACTCTACCCCAGTTGCCAAACCCTCCATTAGACTTTGCAATCTACATGCACTGCTCCAAAAAAAATCTGCCTGTGAACCCAGTATGTTACCAAGGCATGGACACCAAACTGCCTGCTATCATTGGGATTAGAGGTGAGTGACTGTTCTCACACCCAGAGAGTCCTGCCACTAAGACCGAGGTCCTGGGACAAGGCCAATCCCTGGGAACCTCCACCCAACTCTGCCCCAGTTGCCAGGCAGAAAACTCCTGCAGGAACCCCCCCCCACCAAAACCTAATATATAACCTTGCAATGTACAACTTCCTTTCAAGAAAAAAATGAAAAATTCCCTTAAAGAAATTGAGGAAAAGACAAACAACAAATTGGAAGAAATTCATAAAGAAATTAAGAATTCAAGAAACAAAACATTGGAAATCATCAATAAAGAAATTGAGGAAAAGAAAATTTAAAAAATTGAAATAAAAATTTTCTGTAGCCACTCCCACCCAAGTAACATACAGAGACTTATATTACTTAAAAACAGTATGGCCATGACAAGCTTTTTGCTATCTAGTTCTAATATATTTAATTAACCCATTTCTATAAATCTACACCTTGCAAGGTGGCTTGTGACTAAAAGCTTACACATTGCTTCTTCTGGGACTGGCTGAATCAGTCTTCTTGTTTCCTGGAATCTCCACTTTGCTTATCATACCTAAACTATATTTCCTACCTAGCTACTGCCAATCAGCATTTTATTCATAAGTCAATCAGCTCACATTCACAGCATACTGAAAGACATCCTTAGCAATCAGCTCTTGCCATTTTTATTCAATAGAGTATTTGCAGTTCTAGTGAAATAAAAAAAAAGATATCAAGGGGATACAAACTGGAAAGGAAGAATTCAAATATTCACTATTTGCATATAATATGATAGTATTCATATATGACCCCAAAATTTTGACCATGGAAGTCCTACAGCTGTTAAACACCTTCAGTATACTGGCAGAAGAAAAGATTTACTGAAAATAATCTGTCCCCTTCTTTAAAAAAAATACTAAACATGCTGGGAAAGAATTCAGAGCAACATCACCCATTGCATTATTCAACAAATATAAAATACCTTGGGGTAACTATAACTAAGCAAGCAAAGGCTCTATATGACAAGAAATTTAAGTCTCTGAAGAAAGTAAAAGAAGAATATATCCTAAAATGGAAAGAAATCCCATGCACATGAATAGTTAGGATTAACAAAATAAAAATGGAAATCTCATGAAATGTAACCTATAGATTCAACATAATCTCCATCAAAATCCCAAACTAATTCTTCATAGACATGGAAAGAAAAATACACAACTTCATAAGAAAAGCAAAAAAAAAAAATACCAAAACAAGGATAGCTAAAAGAATGATATACAAGAAAACAACCCCTGGAGGCATCACAATCTCTGACTTCAAGATATGCTATACAGCTACAATAATAGAAACATCTTGGTATTGGCATAAAAACCAAAACGTGGATTAATGGAATTTAATTGAAGACCCTGACATCAATCTGTACACATATGAACATGTACTTAGAAAAAAATGCCAGGCTGTGTTGGCACACAATTGAATTGGAGCCCCGGGATTCCAATTGGTGAGAAGGAGGAGGGTTTATGAGAGCAAGAGTTGTTGGGACCACAGATGGATGGAATACAGGGACAAGTGGCTTAAGGAATGGAAACACACGAACTGTGAACCAATGGCTGAGGGGCCCCCAACTGGATCAGGCCCTCTGAATGTGTGAGACAGTTGATTGGCTTGATCTGCTTGGTAGGCATCCAGTCAGTTGGATCGGGCCCTGTGCTCAGTGCATGAATAGGCTGTTTGAAACCTGGGCCTTAGCAGAGAAACTTGGCTCAGCCTGGGAGGAGGGGATTAGACCTACCTGGACTGAGTCCAACAGGTTGATCTCAATCCTCGGGGGAGTCTTTGCCCTGGAGGAGATGGAAATGGGGGGTGTGCCGTGGGGAGGGTGTTGGGGCGGGAGGGGGGAGATAGGGGGAATCTAAGACTGATATGTAAAGTTGAATTATATTGTAAAATAAAATAAAATAAATTCAAAAATTAACAAAATAAGATAAACTGGAACTTTTCCCAAAGCTTTTGCTAGACATCTGAACCTTATCACCTATTCATTCATGTTGTTATCCAAAATACCATCAGAGCACGGTATTTTAGAGGAGTCTTAGTATTCAGCAATGAAATGTGTTTGTGGATGTATTAAATTATCACATGAATCCAAGGGCTTGAAGAAAGAATCTTGAGATGCTTTCTCTCTTTCATAGTAATCTGTATTTCCTTTACATCATTCTCTGTACCACAATCTATGTTTGTGACAAATGTCTAGCACCATTGTCAGTGAGGGTGACAGAAAGTGATTGGCTAACTAATTGCTTTTTCCAAGATAAGGAACAGTTTTCTTTTTCCTTTTCTTATTATTCTTTTTACAAATGGACCTCAGATCCCCTCTCATCCCTCCTTCCATTCTTCCCTCTTCCCACTCCCATTATCTCCTCAAACAGAGTAAGTTTGCCCATGGGGGAATAGCTAAGTCTGATGTTTTGAGTTGAGACAGAAAGAAGTCCCTCCATGTTTGTTCAAGGGTGAGCAAGTTATCTGAACATAGGCTATAGAATCCAGAAGTCTGCCTCATACACCAGGAATAATCTTTATAACGCTGCCAGAGGCCCCTCAAAGAGTCCCAGGTGAATACACAAGGTCTCCCATATGCATAGGGTCTAGCCAGTCTCATGCAGATTCCATAGCTGTCAGGCTAAAATTCTTGAATTCATTTAAACTTGGTTCATTTTTGTCTGTAGATGTCCCCATCCAGATCTTGATGCCCACAACATTTGCTCACCTAATCCATCTGCACTCTCCTCTTCTGGACTCTCAGAGCTTAACCTGGTGCATGCTTTTGGATCTCTGCATCTGCTTCCGTCAGTTATTGGATGAAGTCTCTATGATGACAGTTAAGGTATTCACCAATATGATTGCCAGGCTAGGCATTTTCAGGCACCTTCTCCACTATTGCTCGTAGTCTAAGGTGGGTTCGTCGTTGTGGATTCTGGGTATTTCTCCTAGTACCTTGTTTCTCCATAGTCCCTTCATTTCTCCCTCTATCAGCGTTTGTTTTATATGTGTGGCTGTTTTGCCTGAACACCTATGTGTGAACCATTTGCATGTCCAGTGCCTGTGGTACATAGAATATATCTGGCCCTGTGGAACTGGAGTTAATGACTGTTTTGAACTGCTATGTGGGTTCCTGGCAATCCAATTCAAGTCTTCTGAAAGAATAACAAGTGCTCTTAACTGCTGAACCGTCTCTACAGTCCCCATTTTCTTAAAAACAAGAAACCTATTTACCTTTGATTCTCTTTGTAGGCATGAATTCATGAGAATTCATGATGCAATTTCCCCTTCAAGCATGTGGTTCCTAAAGATTGAACTCTGGTCATCAGGCTTGAATATTTCACTAGTCCAGGCTGTGGGTTTTGAATGAAGCCCATAGCAAAAATAATGTACAATGTAATGAACATGGATGCAAAAATCTCAAGTGAAAAAATAATCTAATTCTTAAGAGTTGCACATAAAAAGTAGTATTTCTACCCGAATACCTTTCATTATTTCAATACAATATTTATCAACATCAGGGTAGAAAATCTTTCTTTATTTTCTAATTTATATTTGCTCATTGCATACCATAGTTGCTTAAAAAATGTTTTGAGTGAACAAATAAAGTCTCTACTTTTGTTTTACTACATGAAAGGGAAAAATCCACATGGTAAATTAGTGATGTCAAAAGCATGATTTGACCAATTCCATCTCTCTCCCTCTTTTTTAATCTCATTGCCCAATTGACTTTATAAAAATTATAAAATGAGACCATCTTGCTGTGGGATGTTCTGTATGGCAAATGTGTTGCTAATAAAACACTGATTGGCCAGTGGCTAAGCAGGAAGCATAGGTGGGACTAACAGAGAGAATTAAAAGAACAGGAAGGCAGAGGGAGTCTCTGCCAGCCACCACCAGGACAAGCAGCATGTAAAGATGCCGGTAAGTCATGAGCCATGTAGCAAGGTATAGATTTATGGAAATGGATTAATTTAAGCTATAAAGATAGTTAGCAAGAAGTCTGCCACGGCCATACACTTTGTAAGCAATATAAGTCTCTGTGTTTACTTGGTTGGGTCTTGGCGGCTGTGGGACTGGCAGGTGAAAGAGATTGATCCTGACAATGGGCCAGGCAGGAAAACTCTAGCTAAAAATGGCGCCCAATGTGGGGCAGTAGTTTCACCTTAAGACCTGAGAAAGGTTAAAAAGAAGATTCTAAAATGGAGCTAAAACAGCTTCCTAGTTGTCTTTGTCAAGTTAGCCGCAGCCTGCCGCCTTGAGCTACTGTAGGGCGGGTTCCTGTCATGCGTGTTTGACCAGCAGTATGGTGGGAATGAGGTCACTGCAAGTGGCACATTAAGCTGCTTGGTGGATTTAGCCTTTCCTAGTACAAAACAAAAAAAGAGGTTTTTGGTCTACATACTGCTTTGATAGAAGCATAGACCCACGAAGGCTCCCAGAGCTGATGGTAAACTATCACCACCATGTTGCGAAGCTGAGGTGGGCAGAGCCAGCCACCACAGCACCGTTTCAGTCTTAGAATACTGCAGTTTAAAGTAACAGGTTCACAATAAGACAGATTCAGACAGAACAAGACTTTAAATGCTTTAAAATGTGTGTAAAAATGTACATAGGCTTCAAAGAGAGATGAAAAGGAATATATAGTTACATAAAGAAATAGATAGTTTTAAAAAATGAAGTCTTTAAAGAGACAGTAAAGGCAGTATAAAATATAAGCCACGTAAAGATGGATATCACACAGAGAATCTGCATTGTGTTGTCTTTGGGATTCTTAACTGCAAAGAGATATTTAATTGTAAAGGAAGCTGAGTTAAACCAATACGTATATTGTAAAGATACCTTGACTTCAAAATTTGGATGTAAAGATATGTTGTTTGGAAAGGAAGCTCTGATTTGGTTTCCACAGAAAGACAGAGGCTATGGATTTGTTCCAGATTAAGATACATCAGTTTTGACCAGCCAAGACCACCTGAAAGGTCTCCAATGACATCATGGCTCAGATGATCCACCATCCAGAACCGTTTCAAGGCAACTGGCTCAGATGATACACCCTCACGGACTACTAGATAATTCTAAAATTTTCTTTGTGTCCCCATAAGATACAGTGCCCCCCTCCAGCAGGAAGTATTAAGAGAAACTATGCCCAAATTCCCAAATTATATGTAATTTACTTTAAGGTTAAAAGCTTCCTTTTTGGAAAAAAAAAAGGAAGTGCCGTGGGATGCTCTGTATGGCAAATGTGTTGCTAATAAAACACTGATTGGCCAGTGATCACAGGCAGGATGTATAGGCGGGACTAACAGAGAGAATTAAAAGAACAGGAAGGCAGAGGGAGTCTCTGCCAGCCACCACCTGGACAAGCAGCATGTAAAGATGCCAGTAAGCAATGAGCCATGTGGCAAGGTATAGTTTTATGGAAATGGGTTAATTTAAGCTATAAGGACAGTTAGCAAGAAGCCTGCCACGGCCATACAGTTTGTAAGCAATATAAGTCTCTGTGTTTACTTGGTTGGGTCTGAGCGGCTGTGGGACTGGAAGGTGAAAGAGATTTATCCTGACCATGGGCCAGGCAGAGAAACTCTACCTACACCATCTATAATTAATTGATTAACTACTTGACCAATTGATGAGTGTGATGAGTGTTCTGTGCAATACTTGTGGAAGTCAGTGGACGACTTGTGGTAATTTGTTCTCTCTAACCACTATGTGAGATTGGGGATTGAACTGAGATCACTGGTGAGAAGACTACTTTATTCAAAGGTAGCCCAAGAGCAGTTGTATTTTTCATGTCCCTGTCTTCAATCCCTTCTCTCTGCCCATCAAACCCTGGGGAATTAATTGTATCTGGAAGGATGTCCGGAGATTCCTGGTGGTTACAGGCAGAAAACAATGCAGCTTGTGCATCCAGCAGTGTGGACAAGTTCCAAGTTTTACCTTGACAATCCCAGAATGCAATGAGTGCTCCCCTGTGTGAATTGGGGTGGGTGTGGGGTAGGATGGGCATCATTTTCAGCCTCCAAGCTTAGAGAAGCCATCCAAGGTGAGTCTCTGGGGCTCTCTAAGCTCCCCCATTTTGGAATATCCACAGGCTTGAGACTGTGAAGGTCCATTGTAGAGACTGAAATCAAGAACATTTCTGTCAGGTTTGGGGTATGAAAAGTTTTATTTCATGAATGGAGGTATAAAAAGCTCCCTGTAAGTTTTTGTATTTGGATTTATAAGGACAATATTGACAATTTCAGAATCAAAGACGAAATGTCTTGTCAAATGGGAGTACAGGAAAGCCTTTCTCAGTCTGATGTGGCTACCTGACATTTGGAGCCATGAAAAAAATCATCCTTTAGTATAGGCATTTGAGGGAATGTTCTTCTTCAATGACAACAGTTTTGAAGAGATCCATTTTATCACCACTTGTGAGGACATACCTATCATGTTTAAAATGGAAGTTTATTTCAGGTTAGTGGATAATGAAACTCAAAACTTGCCCAGAAGGAATGATATTTAAAATGAGGAAAAGGTTCATGGTAAGTCTTAGAATCTAACTCCAGGACTGTGATTTCAACAGTTGTTCTCATTTGCCTTGCCCTAAAAGACTTTGATGTATCTTTTTAATAAACTGAGCAGACATCAAAGGCTTTCCACATTTCTTGTCATGTCCATCTTAGGATCAGAGAGGTTCTCTTCCCAAGACCCTGCCCTCCTTCTTTATGATGTAATTTGCATCATAATATTGGCAGTGTAGAATTCTAGAACCCAGAAAGCAAGAGGCCAGCAACATAGTGGTGACATGATCTTCTTGAGAGGCTTCAGGTATTTGTAGGAAAATCCCAGAAGTTACCACTGTTTTCAGGGCATAAGGAAGTGTGTCTAGAAGGGCTAAAACGGAGAGCAGGGCCAAGAACTGTGTCTCTGATCTCTCTCACAGAAAGAAATTCTGAAGACTGTGACCCAGTGTTAGATCATCATCCAGGTACTTGCTGCCAACTTTTTGTCCTCTTTTAGCACCACAAACGTTGGTGTGCTATAAAAATATTTCACCCTGAGAAGATGGCCTCAGTGCATGTGTTTTGCCTCTAACAACAGCCTTTTGATGATAGCCACTTCATGAATGAGTGTAATCTGTGCCAAGACTGGTTTCATGATGGTTGTGTTGGCATTGAAGAAGAGAAACCTGATGACATTGACATTTGCCACTGACCAAACTGTGAGGTCCTACCTGATCCTTCTATTATGAAAAACCAGCATGGATCTTCGAAAGAGCACACAGATCTCAAGGAGGAGCCAGTGAAGACTGGGAGACCTCTGTTTATTCACCAGCTCAAGGATAAGACTTTTGAGAGCTCTGAGGAAGTGATTTTGAAGCCCACAGGATGTCAGCAGAGAATAGAATTCCTAGAAGACAGTAGCATCCTTGTCTTGAAGAAGGATGGATTGGAGATGAAGCTTCCCCAATATCATTTACTGTCAGAGATGTGGAACAATATGCTGGTTCCAACAAGGAGATTGATGCAATTGAGTGACCTGTCAGACTAGCTGCAAGATGATGCTTGTTGATTTTTTGAAATTTTACAGTGAGAAGAGGGAAAAAGTTTTCAATGGTATCAGTTTGAAATTCTCTAATACCAGGCTTTCTAATATTGTGGAGATAACCAAGATAGTACGTATGCTTTCCTGGAAGGAAAAACTTACTGCCATAAGAGTGTGGCTTTGAAAGACCTAATGTAGAGAAGTGTTGCTTTATGAGTGTGCTGGATAGCTATATAGATTTTCACATTTAATTTGGTGCCCCATCACTCTGGTATCAAGTGCACAAAGGTGAGAAGATCTTCTATCTGATCCAGCCAACAAATGCTAACCTGATTCTTTTTGAGTTTTGGAGCAAATGCTCTAAACAAAAAGAGATGTTCTTTGGTGACCAGGTGGACAAATGTTACAAGTGTTCTGTGAAGCAAGGTCAGACACTTTTCATTCCTGCAGGATGGATCCATGCTGTGCTGACCCCTGTGGATTGCTTAGCATTTGGGGGGAAATTCTTACACAGTCTTAACATTGAAATACATCTCAAAGCCTATACAATAGAGAAGAAGCTGAGCATAGCAGACCTCTTCATATTTCACAGTTTTGAGACCATATGTTGGCATGTGGGAAAGCAAATCCCGGACATTCTTGAAGGTCTGTGAGAGCAAGGGAGATGCCCTGCATCTTATCTGGTTGGTGCTTGTAAAGCTCTGGCGATGGTCTTTCAAGCCTGGACAAGGAAAGAAGTTCAGCCCAACAATGAGAACGAGATCCCAAAGAAAGTGCAGACCACACAGCTCATTGAAGATCTGGCTAGGGCGATCTCTCTGGTTGAAGATACCTTCCAATATAACATCAATAAGATGAATACTTTCTTTGAGATCCAAGAGGACTTTCTTGCCAATTCCACTTCCTTAAGTAGTCCAAAAGATTCCAATTCAGTGTCCAATCTTACATTATCACAGCCCTTGAAAAGACGTTCAAAAGAGAAATGTCCAAAGCAGAAGGACATCTTCACAAAGGCAAAACAAAAGGGCGTGGTGAACCCAGTCCTACAGTCTGATGTACAAAAAATTACAATGTCATGGATCTAAACCACCAATTACTGATGACAGGAGGCTCTTCCCAGAAAGTAGAGTTTAATATTACCAATACTTGCTAGAATAACTCAGATGTTTGTTCAAATTTTGACAAAGTCTTGGATGGGAATGAGAGCTTTTTGATGGCTAATGGCAGTGCCAGTAGAGTGAAGAGCTTGTCCAAGTCTAGGAGAACAAAAAGCAGAAAGAAGAAAGATAACTCAAGGTTGCTGGAAGAACAAGTGAGGGGAGACAAGTTTGATTTGAATTCAAGAAGTGAACTTCCGATTGAAGAAACATTTTGCAAAGAGAAAGTGGGCCTGACATTAAGAACAAAAATTCAAACATATTTGCACGATGGAAAATTTTGCTGTGAGCAAAACCAAATTCATGAATGAAAGGAAACTGTGACGACATCTGAGAATTATAAAATAGAAGAGGAAATGGTGGAAGGGGTTGAAGACAAGCTCAGGAATGGAAGTGTATCTGATAGAATTCTTGATCCACTTAAGGCCAGGAAACAGGTGGAGGAATCTGACTGTGTTGTTCTCTCTGAGGACCATGATTGCTCCAGGAAAAAGGAGACTATCGAGGACAATGTGTTCAAGGCTGTCTCACAGTCTTTATCTCCAAAATCAACTCCTTCTTGCCTCCAGGCCAGGCAGAGGAGGAGGAAGGACCAAAGCAATGAGAGCTCTAGCAATGGCTTGGACACAGTATCTAACAGTTCTGTTTCTAAGCGCACCCCATGGAAATGGCCCATCAAGTGCCTAGTATACACAAGAATTCAGAGGAACTTGGGAACATCCTCAAAGGATTCTGAGAATAGCTACCTACTCTGGGAATCTGATCCTGATGATGATGTTGACAATGATAATGAAGATGACCATCTTTTGAGATCCCTACCAAAGAAAAGGAGGATATAAGATGATGTTCCACGAAATCCTAGGGCACATATGATCCCAACACTACCAGACAAAACCATCCAGTACATGAGGATACTGGCAATGCCTCCACTGAGATATGTTAGACTGCAGCAGCTTTAAAGCTGGCACAGCATGTGAAGAACATGATTCTTACTCTAAGTGACTAGTCCACGATAAGACAAAAAACAAGTGGACAACATAAGACTTAAATCTTATGTCTTTAAACTTCAGGTTTCCTGTTGCTTGATAACTAAGATAATGTTTATTTCAGTATTAATATCCAACTAAAAATTAATAAGATTTTATTTTTAATAGGATGGTCTATATAGTTATAGATTTTTTGTTAACTAATGTGCCCTATGATGCCATTTTGACCCAGATAAAACAAGTAAAACGGCTCTTCTTTTACTAAAACCTGTCTCTATCATTTATATTTCAGTGTCTTAGGGAACTTGGAAATAAAGGCATTTATTGCTTTAAATATGTCCAAAATAAGACAGACAATCCCAAAAGTAAAATTTAAATAACAGACTCATCAATATCTGTCTTGGGATTACATATTCTGATTTTGCCACTTTCATATATTTAATTTTTTTCTCGGTGTATATACAAACCCCAGATACACCTTGCTCACTTTCTTCTTCCCCACCCCACAACTATCCCAGACACCATCCACTATTCAGAAAGTGTAAGGCTTCCCTTAGAGAGTCAAATCCTGGAATACCAAGTTGAAGCAGCACCAACCACATCCCCACACCCTGGCATTATGCTGAACAAGGTTACTGCCATAGGGATTGGGCTCGAAAAAGCAAATCATGCACACTGGATAAATCCTGTACCCGTTGATAGGGGATACACAAATTCAAACCACACAACTGTCACTTACATTCAGTGCTTCTAGTTCAGTTGCATGCCAGCTCCCCTGCTGTCAGTCAAGAATCAGTGAGCTTCAACAAGGTGTTTGTACTATCTCTAGGATTCAACCCATCATGACTCTGTTCCAACATTTCTTATAAAATCTCTATTCTTTCTCTTCAACTGAACACCAGGAGCTAAGCCAAGTGCTTAGCTGTGAATCATTGCATCTGATTTCATCAATTACAGGATGTACATTCCATGATGATAGATTATTAGGATAGTCATTAATCTGATTAACACAGAAGGCCAATTAAGGCTTCCTCTCCTCTTTTTCTAGGAATCTTAGCAGGGTCATCATTCTGGATAGAGGAAAATGTCCCTAGATCAAGTTGCTTTTTTTTTTCTAAATCCCTCCTATCTCCCTCTATCAATTTGTCACTTTTATTCCTCTCACTCTTCATCCCTCATTCAACTTGGCCATCTTCATCACTCTTGTCCTCATATCCTATCCTCTACCTACTATTCATCCTCTCAGCTTAACTAGGAGAAATTAAATATTTCTCCTCTTGGGGGCCCTGAATTCATGTTCTTCTAAGGTTCCTCCTTTTTATTTATCTTCTCTTGGGTTTCGGATTGTTGCTAGGTTTTCCTTTCTTTTAAATCTAATATTCACTTATGAGTGAGTGCAAACCATGTTTGTCTTTCTTGGTCTCGGCTACCCTTTAATGATAATTTCTTCCAGTTCCATATTTTTGCCTACAATTGTCATGAAGGCTATTCCAAATGAACCATATATTCTTTAACCATTCTTCAGTTTAGGGGTATTTAGGTTGTTTCCAGGATCTGACTATTATGAATAATGCTGCTATGAATAAAGTTGTGCAAGTGTCCCTGTGGTGTGAATGAGTCTCTTCAGGGTATATGCCCAGTAGTGGTATTGCTGAGTCTTGAGGTAGCAGGTCTCCCAATTTTCTGTACCACC
This sequence comes from Peromyscus aztecus, assembly GCA_902168405.1. Lineage (NCBI taxonomy): Eukaryota > Metazoa > Chordata > Mammalia > Rodentia > Cricetidae > Peromyscus > Peromyscus aztecus. The sequence continues at coordinate 19,293 of CABHPQ010105098.1, forward strand.
TTAATGATTACAAGAGAGGCTATACAAGTTTGCACTCCCCCAATCAGTGGACTAGCATTCCACTCATGCCACATCCTCTCCAATATAAACTGTCATCTATGTTGTTGATCTTAGTCATTCTGAAAGGTTTTAGATGGTATCTCAGGGTCATTTTGATTTCCTTTTCTCTGAAAACAAAGGATGTTGAGCTATTCCTTAAATATCTTTCAGTCATATGAGATTTTTCTGTTGAGAATTCTGTTTAGATCTGTCTTCCATTTTTAATTAGATTATTTGGTCTTTTGACATCTGGTTTCTTGAGTTGTTCATATATTTTTGAGATCAAACCACTGTCAGATGTGGATTTGCCAAAAATCTATTCTCATTCTGTATGTTTTCATTTTGTCTTATTGGCCATGTCCTTTCCATTACAAAGCATCTCATTTTCAGGAGGTTCCATTTATCAATTGTTGGTCACTGTGTCTGTGGTACTGCTGTTATATTTAGCAAGTGGTCTTCCATGCCATTGAGCTCATGGCTATTTCCCTCTTGCTCTTCTTTTAGGTTCATAATTCACTGGTGGGCGCCAATCAGTTCAGGTTGGGCCCATGACTCTGCTGGTCATAGATTTTCTTTGGGGATAGTTGAGGCTTAGGATGTTGCTGCCAATTTAGTGTGGCTACAGGGGTTTGGAAAGGATAATGATGAACCCCTGTGGGCTAGGACCTAGATAATAAGGTTTTTCAGACATGGGCTTAGACACTCTCCTCTTCTGCTACTTGCTGCTGGTGATGATTGCATATTCTTATAAATAATTAAGATCCAATTTTAAACCTTATTTTGGGTCTGGGAATTCCACCTCGTATAGTCCCTATAAAATTAATCTTATTAGAATTCCCTTGTTACCCAATAATTTTGACCAAGAATATAGGGTAGATTTTAATATTTCCCACATACACTTGTGACTAGCTATTTATAAAGCTATTTTGTGAAATCTGGGATATAAAATGAATATTTGAAAGTTTTTGTCAACAAAATGGTATCAAACCTAATACAAATCAACAAACAGAAACCTCTTCACTGGTGGTTGAATAGGCCATGTGCCTTATGATATATGAACTCAAGTCTTTTCCCCAATGCAGGAAATTTTGGAGCTGGATATTAAAGAGAATAACTTAGGCTATAAGTATCAGAATTCATATCTGCAGTATTTCACTGTTAGCCTCAGAAGTGAACTGACTCATGAAAATATTTGGAAAGTATAGCAAGTAGAGTATTTAGAAGTAGTTCTACCATAACCCTTAATTGTACTTTTTGTTCCAAGCACTTTCTTTCTATTCCTCAATAGCTATGGATAGAGCATTTGCTCCTAAACTGTTATCCATGATTGTGATATTCTGCCTCATCAATACCTCAAAGAAATGGAACCATTTGACCATGAAATAAGACATTTGGAACTATGAACCCAAGTTAACCCACCATTAAGTTGCTATTCTTACCTAGTTTAATTTTTTTGTGAGCAAGACACTCCCTATGACTCTGATAGTCCTAGAATCCAACCCATAGAACTGCCTGTCCTCAAACTCATAGAGATCTGCCTGTACCAGTCTTTCAAATATTGGCTTTAAAGATATGTGTTACTGCATTTGTCTTCTTAGCCATTTTCTTTCTAAATTTTTTGACTTTTTGAAATATATTTTACATACATACCACAGTTTCCAGCATTGCAGGTTCCAGCTCTGCTCATGCTGAAATCTGCACTCCACCAGAGCTACAAAAGTCTGAACCTACATGCCACTAGATTGTTTGTGGGCTTATAGAGCCCTTGCCCCCAGGCAGGTTGCATGGCTAAGGCCTGAGCACATGGCCAGAATCTCTTTAACTCTCGCTCTCCTGGTGGGTAGTCCTACCTCTCTGTCTCTCTGTGTCTCTCTGTCTCTGTCTCTCTCTCTGTCTCTCTCTCTGTCTGTCTGTCTCTCTGTCTCTGTCTCTCTCTCTCTCTCTCGTGATTTCCATTTTTGATTGGAACTTCAACTTCACTAGATTGTTAATTTGAAACTTTTGATTTCTAATGTTCTATGCAGTCAACAATTTGGTAAGTCAATTAAGATAATTTAAAGAATGAAATTAGGTAAAAGAGAAATTTTTCTGACATTAAAAAAAGTGAAAAATTCTTACGAGGGAAGGAATTTGGTCTCTGTGATAACACATTAGGCATCTGAAAATGGAACAATTAAATGAGAGGATAAGTAATGTCGATGGGATGTACATAACATCAATTATGAATATTATCTGCTTACTCATCATGATTTTAGCATTAAATTGCTTGATCACTTTATGTGGCAAAATAAAAGCTTTAGAAAAACCTATTAATATGCAACATAGAGAGAGTCAGACCTAGACAGCAGAATTTAAATGTGGAACTAATTTAGGAATGATTTTGAAAAACCTCTTAATATAAGTTACAGAGAAATTCAGACCCAGAGAGTAGAAAGTAAAGGTGAAATCTTTCAGGATTGAATTATACGGTTATAGAATGGGAGCCTATTTTAAAACAACTAAACTTAATTTATCCCCTAACCTTACAGGCATTCTGCTCAAGGGCACATAAAATCTAATTGGACTCGAGTGGAAATGTTAGATTCAATGAGATTTAAAGAAGCTAAAGGACCATATGGTAAAAATTCTCCATTTCTAAAGCATATGTAAAAGTCCTCATTAACTTGTAATAAAATTGTCCCTCATGAATGGAAAGAAATAATTACCACTGTCAGAGGGGTCATGGCACAATTACCATGGAGAGCATGGTTCAAAAGGACACTAGAACAATAGACCAACAATATAGGACTAGAGCTGTGGAAATATCCCAGGATCAGCTTCTTGGAGAAGATGAATAAACTAATATACAAAGACAATATTTAAATGGAACCAAACCTTAATTCTATGCTCCATGGCATCTTTAATGCATGGGTCAAAACTGAGGAAGCAGGGAAAGAAAACTGATATCATTTACAAAATTATACAGTTACCTAGATAAACCTTCATGGATTTCTTACAAAGGCTGTCTTCAGCAGTAATTAGAATGATACCAAATGTAGAAGCTAAAAAGATAATAATTGAATCTTTGACCTTTGAGAACACAAATTGAGCATGCAAAATAATAACCATGCCTTCTTTGAAGATCTGGTAGAATTCTGCACTAAAACCATATGGTCCTGGGCTTTAATTGGTTGGGAGACTTTTAATGACGGTTTCTATTTCCTTAGGGGTTTCTGGGCTATTTAAATAGTTTATCTCGTCTTGATTTAACTTAGGTATGTGGTACCTACCCAGAAAATTATCCATGTGGATAAGGGCTTGTCCATCTTGTTGGTTTTCTCAAAGAACCAACTCTTTGTTTCATTGATTTTTTTTGTATTGTTCTCTTTGTTTCTATTTTATTGATTTCAGCTTTCACTTTGATGATTTTCTCGCATCTATTCTTCCTGGGAGACTTTGCTTCTTCTTGTTCCAGAGCTCACAGGTGTGCAGTTAAGTCACTAGTGTGAGATTTCTCCAACTTCTTTATGTGAGCATTTATTGCTATGAATTTCCCTCTTAGCACTGTTTCATAGTGTCTCATAGGTTTGGCTATGTTCATATCATCATTATTTGTAATAGCCAGAACCTAGAAACAACATAGATGCCCTTCAGCCGAAGAACGGATAAATAAACTGTGGTGCATATATACAATGGAATACTACTCAGCAGAGAAAAACAGTGACACCATGAGGTTTGCAGGCAAATGGATGGATGTAGAAAAAATCCTCCTGAGTGAGGTAACCCAGACTCAGAAAGACAAACATGGTATGAACCCACTCATAGTAGAATACTAGTTGTGGAAACTAGGATGACTGGACGGCTACTCACAAAACCAGGGAGGCTACCTGGAAAACAGGACTCCAAGAAAGACACTGGGATCGCCCAATGACGGAGAAATGGATGAGATCTACATGAACAGTCTGGATGTGAGTGGGCCTAATGAGGGGCGAGGATCAAAGGAAAGAGAACTTGGGGGAGTGTGAGATCCCAACTGGATCAAGAACAGAGAGGGAACACAAGGAATGTTCATGGTAAATGAAGACCACATGAGAATAGGAAGAAGCAAAGTGCTAGAGAGGCCCACAGAAATCCACAAAGATACCCCCACAGTAGACTGCTGGCAATTGTAGAGAAATAGCCTGAACTGACCCACTCTGGTGATAGGATGGCCAAACACCCTAATGGTTGTCTTAGAAACCCCATCCAATGACTGAGGGAACTGGATGCAGATACCCACGGCCCCGGGTGGAGCCCCGGGAGTCCAGTTGGTGAGAAGGAGGAGGGTTTATGAGAGCAAGAGTTGTTGGGACCAGGGATGGATGGAATACAGGGATGAGTGGCCAAACGAATGGAAACACATGAACTGTGAACCAGTGGCTGTTAAGTGCCCCCAACTGGATCAGGCCCTCTGAATGGGTGAGACATTTGATTGGCTTGATCTGTTTAGGAGGCATCCAGGCAGTTGGAATGGGTCCTGTGCTCAGTGCATGAACTGGCTGTTTGAAACCTGGGGCTTAGCAGAGATGCTTGGCTCAGCCTGGCAGGAGGGGACTAGACCTGCCTGGACTGAGTCCACCAAGTTGATCTCAATCCTTGGGGGTGTCTTTGCCCTGGAGGAGATGGAAATGGAGGGTGGGGCTGGGGGGAGGGTGACGGGGCGGGAAGGGGGAGAAAGGAGAATCTGTGGCTGATATGTAAAGTTGAATTATATTATAAAATAAAAAATATTAAAATAAATTAAAAAAGAATAACCATGTCATTAAAGGAAAGATCAGCACCCTTGAGGATTGATTCAGGGACACAAATTATATTGCATCTCATGACCATGATGCTATGTGCAAAACAGGTGTGGTTTCAAAACCTTTGAGAAAAATAATGTCACATATATTGGTCGTGGTAAACATGGTGTTTGAAAATAATGGGGAAATAGGGTATTCCTGAAAAGAATATTTATTCAAGAAACCAATGGCAACATAATATATCTCCCTACTGGATTAATGCTGAAAGTGTGGTGAAGGTAAACATTGGATGAATGAAGGTAGATGAACAAGAGGGAGACAAGGTAAACATTTTCCTCTGTGCTGGGAAAACTAGAAATAGGGCCTCATGCAGGGCCCCACAGCAAATTCAGTTCAGTCCTTTCCTTCTACAATAGTAATTAAACAATCAAATGTATATTGGAATGAACCAGACTGCTTGTGTTGATAGGACAACCATTGAATTAATAACAGGAAATTCAGTAGTAACCATAAAGTAAAAGGTTTGGCAAACTTCTTATAATGAACAAAAACCAAAATTAAAAATAAGAATGAATAATATTCTCTTGGAAGGGTTATTACACACAGTGGGGATGTTACAATAACTG
>CABHPQ010105104.1:9943-21908 GCA_902168405.1 Peromyscus aztecus
AAATAAATAAAGTAATAAAGTAATAATAAAATAAAACAATATCTAAAACTGACCTTTCTGTTTCTTGGCTATGCAAATTCTTCCGCCTGGTTTTCTTAAAGCAGAGCAGATGCTCCTACACTGAAAGGGCACCACTCATGTAGGTGAAAAGGAAAGGCCCTAAATGGACTTGCTTCTTACAGGGAAGTAAATGTGCATGACCCCAGGCAAAGGTTCCAGAAATCAGCCACCTCTTTCCTCATTCCACGCATCTTTCACACTCTGACCAGTGACACCCAGTGCTGAAGAGAAGAAACGGAGTCCGAGAGGCCAGTTGAGAACTGGGAAGAAGAATCTGGATTCGAGACTCAGACATCATTAGGAGGCTAATATGAAGCAGTCCTCCCACTTAGCTTTATCTTAGAAGCTGGATGATTTTAATTCTTATTAACATTTATTCAACCAACTTTGAGCTGATTTGTGTGTGTGTGTGTGTGTGTGTGTGTGTGTGTGTGTGTGTGTGTGTGTGATGTGAGATAAAGGTCCCATTTTATTCTTTTGCATGTGGTTATTCAGTTTTCACAGACTCATTTACTGAACAGGCTATCATTTCTATTATATCTTCTTGACACTCATATCAGAAATTATTTGACTGTATATCCTTGGGTTTATTTCTGGGCTCTCTGTTCTGTTTTGTTGTTCTTCATGTGTGTGGTTTTATGCCTGCATCCTACTGTTTTGGTCACTATAGTTTCATCATGTAGTTTGAAATTAGAAAGTATGATGGCTCTAACTTTGTTTTTCTTTCTCAAGGTTGCATAGACCTTTTTAAAAACATGTTTTTTGTTGTTGTTATGATTCCATATATGTTTTAGATGTTTTTCTATTTCTATAAAAAAAAGGCCACTGGAATTTCCATAAAGATTGCATCTAATCTGAATAGCACTTTGGATAGTATGGAAATTTTAACAGCATGGGAGGTATTTGCATTCACTAATGCCATCTATGTCTTTCATTAATGTTTTATAGTTTTCACGTATGGATCTTTCACTTCCTTGGTAAGCTAGTCTGCCTCTCTCACATAGCTGTTCGATTTGAGGATCAGGTAGGAGCAGGGTGAGAAACCCTTTGGACAAGTATTGTTGCTGGGCCAGAGCACCCACTGGAGGCTTGGAGCCGATCTGACTGCTCCAATTGTTCTGGTCTTGCATAAACACAGCCTAAATCCCTACGAAGAACTTCTGGGTTCAGGAGTCAAACATGGTTTCAGGGCTCCTCCACTGTTCTGAGCAGAGGACAACTGGTGAACAGGCCAAACTCCATGTTTGAGAAAGTGACGAAGGTCCTATTAGTTTTGTTCCCATGCTCATAGACAGCATGGTCCCAGGCAGGGAAGGTAGCTCCCACACAGATGTATCTATACCCTCAGAAAAAAGCTTCGGGTTTTCTTAATGAACTGGCTACCCCAGAAAGAAAGGCACTGCTGACCCTTGTATTTACTGAGCACTTAGTATATGCCTGTGCATTGTGTCCATTATCTCACTTATCTCCACAGCAACTCTGTTATTATCCCCATCTTTCAGAGAAAGAAACTGAGGTTGCCCCAGGTTACACAGCTGTGTGATTCTAAAGGTCAGTCTTTGTAATAAAGGTCGGCCTTAGAAACGGCAGCTGGTGTGGAGAACCAAGGACTTCCTCATTCCAGTCTACAAGAACGACTGAACTCCTCCAAGCAGGGTTCTGGCCCTCCCTGATCCCCAAACCATTGGACGCATGGCTATTAGTGTGAAAAGGGGATGAGAGAAGACTCCAATAGGTACTTCTCCTTCAGGGGCAGCAGAAGGAAGTGAAGCAGACCATGTAATGGAGAGGAACAGGCTGGCTTCGGAATAAACAGCAGCTGGTTCATAAACACAATTACACTTCTACCCCCTTTAAGCCAATGGTTATTAACCTGTTTGGGATATGGACCCTCTGAGAATTTGAGGAAAGTTGTGGACCCTGTCCTGGGGGAAAAGCTAAATGCAAACCCACAATTTTTCACATAGTTTCAGAGAAATTTATTGAGTTTCTTGTATGCTATCCAAGAGTAACAGACCCCAGGTTAAAAACTCCTGCTTTAAGCGAACCCAATTCTATGCTTTAAAATGTAATAGAGAACAACGACTCCTTTAAATAACAAGGCAACCTAGGGCACAAAACCCAGGCTTTGCTTTATAAAGCTTTTGTTTTCAATGCCCAATTGCTTGCATGAGATACATATACACCCAGCATCCCGTCCCCCAGTTCCCTGTGAAAGGCACAGATGACCGCTCTAAGGGCTGGCCAGAGAAACTGTACAGAGGGTGGGAGAAAATTTCTTCTGTTACTAGAGGTTGGGTAGCCACTTAACAGACAGGGGTGACTTCATTGGATGGAGACTGGGTTACCTGACCTTAAGAGCCCAGCCAGCACCTGAGGTCACTATGCGCTGTGTAAAAGCTGTATAGATTTGACCACGTCTGTTCCTACTGCTGGCTTCATGAGGGGCCAGGGACCCGACAGCGGCAGACTCGGTATCCATTGGCTCCCTCACCTACCTGAGTCGGCAGTCAGCTTTCTTACATTAGCCCATGTTATTCCAAATAGCAACTGTGAGTTCCTTGCCAACTAGAGGCCCCATTGTTCTTTTACAAAAATATTAGATAATCCCAACCCAAGTCATTCCAAGACAATTTCCCCCTGGCCTCTTGGGTTGTGAGTAGACAAGGTCTCACTGTAATCTTTAGTAGGATTGTTAGTTACAGCCTGCTATTTCTTCTCCTAATCCGCTTCCAATGTTTAAGCTTTCAAAAGCAGTCACAAAGCACAGACCTGATGCACATGTTCCACGGCACTTTCCTCTTTAAAGATTTTGATTTGAAAGAAAGAGACTAGGTGGTATGTTGGAAAGTACAGTGGCCCCAGAGCCCTTAGTCCATCATGCATTACCTCCTTACCTCTCTGAGCTTCATTTCCCACCATTAGACGGCGGTGAAAGCTGCCCATGGAAGGTCCCACTTCCATGTGCTTGGGAAATTGGGCAGAGCCATGAGCTACGTAGTGAGTGCTAGGCCAGCCTGTGCAATATTGTGAGATCCTGGCCCAATCCCCCCGCAGAAAAGGACACTTACTCTGCTCCTCTCTCAGACAGGTGCCATGAAAGACTCCCAGAAGCGAACGAACCCACAGAAAATGTTAACCAGTAAGCTTCTGAACACATGACAACTCACAACCACTATTTCACTTAAGCTTCCGACAGTCCCAGGAGCCACACAAATCCTCATTGTTTTGTCCTGTATTCATTTACTCTCTTGCTCCCTCTCCTTCTTCCGTGCTCAGAAAAACTTGTAGAGAGGCCATATTATGATCAGGTACTGCATGCAGCCTGTGCTTTTTTTCTTTTGTGTGTACAGACTTAGAAACCGACTTAGCAAAGCAAAAGAACACTTCAAAGCATATACTGCTGCATAGCAAAGCACTGGACTAGCCCCCTCTCCCCACACCCTTTCTCTTTTCTCTCCTCCTTCCCCAGGCTGTTTTTCCATCGCTCCAAGTTACTTGTCCCCAAACATTCCCCCATTGTAATAAGAAGTCGTTACTCACTTAAAAAAAGAACTCTTTGGCTCTCTGAGAATTCTGAGGCTGTTGGTCCTGTTTTCTCCGTGTGGAGCACGAGGGAAGGGGTAGGGAGAGGAAGAGGCAGGTCCCTCAGATGTGAATCTTCGATGCCTGGACTGTTCCAGTATATATGGCTTTCAGAGGATGCCTGAGTATGTTCGCCCTCTCCCTTTTCCCGCCCCCTTTTCTAACTCTCAAGCTGCAAAAGGAACCTGAGGCAACCAAACGCACCAGGTGTCTCCAACTTTCTAATTGCTCGAGGCAGACTCCCTCTCAGCCAAGAGTCTTGAAATATTTATCCAAATTTTGGGTTCACTGGATTAATGCCTTAAACTGGTGCGCAATCCCACTGAAGGTCAATGTTCTTGTCCTAACGTTGTCCAATGTCTGTGTGGTATTCAGACCTGAACATGATAACTTCACTCCAGATTGCAAATTCCCCAGAGTGCACCCTGGAGAGAGAAGGCAGCTCACATTGTTTGCAGATCGGTCAGCATAATGATTCAAGGTGGGCTCAGGATTGAAACTGCCTTGAGATAAAGCAGATCAGCCCCAATTCACCCCTGGGGGAAGGCCTCTGAGCAGGGGAATGTGCAAGGCCCCTCCAGTCAGAGGAGACATCCGCTTCCCTCTGCTTTGGGCTCTACTAGTTGGCAGATGGAGGCCCCGTGCAAATGCTGGCCAGACCAAAATGGTGCCGTGACAGCCACGATATTGTTTAAAAAGAAAGAAAGGAAACATCTGCAAATGCTGCCTTGGTGCTGAGCAGGGACAGCCTGCTGCTTTTCCTCATGAGCCCATGGTGGGCTAGCTCCTGACTGCTCAGAAAGGCTCCCCGAACCAGATGCATCTGAAAGATGTTTTCCATCCCCCCACCAGGAAATGCTTGTGTTTAGTCATCCTTACTACATGGGCTGAGTCAGCAAGCTCAGGTTTAACCACAGCTGCTTTCAAATGGTAAGTTAAGAAGACCAGTTAGTTGAGTGAGGAACACTTTGGCTGAAACACTTTGACAGCCCAGCCAGAGCTCCCAAATCGGATGGCTAAACGAGAGGAATTGCAATTTGGGCACTGCTCAATACCTTTTTCAGTCCTTCTGGGTGGGCCTCAATTACTCTTTAGTATGTTTGTACTACACAGCATTCCAGAATGAGTAGAGACAGCAGTCTGTGTACCTTTAAGAGACCACTATGGTGCCACAGTGTGATCTTTGGCTTAGGATTTAAATCCTGGTTCTGTCAATAATTTGCTATATAACTATAGGGCAATTGTCCCCTCTCTCCAGGTCTTAACATTCACATATTTAAATTAGAGGCTCCGATAAGATCACTTCTAAGGGTTCTTCCTGCTCTGGTGACCTGTGGAACAGTCAGGGACAGATGGCCAGCTGCTCTTTCCCCAGTTTACCTGGAGAAAACACTGCAGAACCTGTTTCGGGAATCTTCTACATCTTTTTCCCACCTGTGGTGAAACATCTTCCCCGTGCCTGACCACAGCCCGTTTTCTCTTGTTTGGACCTCCCTAGACACGGAGTACCCCTGGGGAACATTCTTTTCTAAAAAATCCTTTGGCAACTCTAAGGGCTCCAGTCTGTGTTCTGTTAAAGCCTCTGCAAATGTGGGAGACAACTGCTGATGCCTGGGGTTTCACTGACCACACTTTCTCCCCTCATCAGAGAAGTTTTTCCATTCTTTTGGTCACTGGCACTGACTCATGAACAGAGGGGGACGAACCTAACATTAGCTGTCAGGGAGAAGAAAAATCACATATTCCAGAAGCAGCCAGACGGTGTCCGGGATCACAGAGTTGTCCTAGGCCACAGAGAATCTTAGACACCGGAGGAAGATAGACCTGTATAATGTAGCCATATAAATTCTCCTATCCATCTCTGGATACAGGAGACCAAGGGTCAAAAACATCTGACACTGGCCAAACACTTAATGGGTGTGCATCAGACATTGTTGTGTGCACATCACTTGCACATCTATTAATTAGCCCTGCTACTTTACTGCACAGTATTATGGTCATTTCCTATTTTATAGATGAGGAAACGAAGGTGCAAAGTGGTAATGAACCTCTCTAGGTGAAACAGGTAATAAACAGAGGAGCTGGTGTCATTCTCTAGACCAGTGAGTGATGTTAGCTGTCACCACTTCTGAGCATCATGGGAGGAGGGAAGAGGGCACTGATGAAGATGCCTCAGATTTCTGCATCTCTTGTCCAGGTTTGGTGCCGGTCTTGGTTTCTATGGACCCCTTTCACAGAGAGAAAAACCAGAAAACAACTTTCCCCCTGCTGATCTGTGATGGTCCTGGAATGAGTCGGGTGTTCCTCTTGAAAGGGAAACACAGAGAAAGGACATTGTATAAAATAGCTTTCCCTGGAGCTAAGCAACTATTGAAAACTTAGCTATATATTTCTCTCTGCTGGTAAGTCTATTAGATTAGTTAAATATCAGAGTTTGGGGAGAGCTAATAACATGTGTAGTCCCAGTGCTTCTGGTCATGGATCAGGCAACTGAACCCGATAGAGTAGTCCAGTTACCAGATACTTAGACCCATTACTGTCTCCATGGCTTCTCTGTATTCCAAAGAAAGTAGGAAACAAAAATTTACAGCTTGCTCAAAGCAAGGAGAGAAAGAACCTAACTTCTACCACACCTGTGACAGCCGCTCAGTTCTTAGACAACCACGAAATAAAGGCCAGAAGACAGTAGTTTTAGCTGTGAAACAGTTTAAGGGGTCCTTTCCTGGGACCTCAAGTTGCTCCAATGTGGAGTCCTCGCTACTGTATCAGAGACTGTGGGTTGAGAGAACACTTTAAAGCCTAGGATAGGGAGGGAAATGTCAAAGCTGGCTACTATTCCCTCATGAGTTAATCTTACAAGGGAGTCTGGGAGAGAGTCACCTGTATTAGAGCCACACTTTTCAGGGGGCTGTGTCAAAGGTCATGCCTAACAGAGGGGCAGAAACTAGGTTTTCAAAGGCAGTGACAGAGCAAGCAGCTGCCACCTTTGGGTGGTCTGTCTGTGTTCCGTGTGTGGGCCGTGCCCTCAGAAGCCGGAAGGGAGCATTGGATCCCCTGGACTGGAGTTACAGATAGTTAGTTGGTAGGCACAATATGGGTGCTAAATCTTGTCCTCTGGAAGAACAGCCTTAACTGTTCTTAACCTTAACTGTTGGGCGATCTCTCACAGCCCTCTTAGGACCAGTATTTTTTTCTTACACTAGGTCTGCTTACCTTAATGGATCACACACAAGGACACTAATGACGGAGGAAAGCCTACTTAAAAACAAGTTGCTCAAAAACTGGCCTGTTGACTGTGATCTAAAGAGAATTCCCAAAGCTTGCTTGAATGAAGCTGAGTGGAGCCATCTTCCTTTTTAATTTTGAGTGTGCAGATGTTATTGAAATGCTTTCAAGCCAAAGGCTTATAAAATATTACTTTAAAATAAATTTTATGGTGGTATAAATTTTCACTAATCCCAATACAGAAGTCAATATGGAAAAACTAGAAGAAAGACCTGGGGCTTTGTTTGTGGTCGAAGCCTCCCAGGAACTGGCCCGAAGGAACAGTAGCTTAATGGCTGTTTTCAAAGAAATACCAGCAGATCATCCACATTCCCTAGTGTCAACCCACAATGTATTTTCCAGTCTCTTCCTTTTAAGTGCAGAACAAAAGTGCCAGAGCACAAAACTAGAAGGTTCCAAATTGTAGATCCTGCCTCATTTGCTTGCTAGCTGAGGCAATACACACAGAAAAACTTCTTAAGTGCCGCTATGATAGGAAGACTTGAATGGATCATTGAAACATCCATGTTGTGTTTTGGGTTACAGTGTATTACTGCCTACCAACTTTTCCATGTGGGAAGAAAGTCGACCACACACTATCTTAGAAGCAAATGAACTTCCTTTTTGTTTTATAGAATGTCTGAAGTCTGATTACCTTTCATAATCAGCCAACCTCTTAATTCGTCCCAGGTTGTAGCTAAATTCCCAATCCATTGAAGCAGCTTAGTTTAGGAGGTAAGACCAAGGTGAGTGAAAGAGAGGGGTATTTGTGGGTGGGGGTGTGGTACACAGGTTCGCCTAGGAAGAATTTTCTAGGTAGTCAGTACTACTAAGCTCAAAAAAAAATCTGCTTTTGTAGTGTTAGGGGATGACATTTCATTGCAAAAATAAATGATTTGGTCATTACCATTTCATGGTTGCTGGCAACCACCCTCCCTCTGCTTTCTAACAATTTCCATTTTAGGCACTGACAAACCCTTCAAAGGGATTCAGCCAGATATCCACCCAAAGTTGCGTATTTGGCAGTTTCATAGGGAGAAATCTGGGGCCTCTGGGCAGAAAAAAATTTGCCAAAAAGGGCTCCCTGCTTCTTTGTTAATTGTTAACAAACAGATCACCACAACTAGTTGCAGGCTCTCCGTGGGCAGCAGTGTGGGGAGGAAGGGAGAGAAGGGAAGTTGTTGGCAGGACCTGCTTCCTTGGCTCCGGTTCTCGCTCTCGGCCTCCATTGCTTGCCTGTACTTTTCCCAAAGCCGGGTGCTGCCTCAACTGTTAACCCTAACCAATGCAGGCCCAGCTCTCAGCAGGCGAGCATCCCCCACAGATCCAAAGCCACGAGTGGGAGTGGAAGTCACAGGTCACGAGACCCTGAGGCTGTAGGCTTTCTCAATCTCTTGGAAGCTCATCTTACCCAACTGGCTGAACCTACAAGCATGCTGCCACCAAGGATCTTCTCTGGGAACATCCCAGTTGATCTCTGAACCCAACCTGAAGACCCACAAAACACAGAGCACTTCGGCTTGCCAGTAAGAAGGTAGAAACACCTTCCTGCTTGACCAGTAGCTTCAACAGCCTGATGCTCAGAGAGATTTCACATCCATGTTCTCCTCAGTTTTGGAGGCTCTTCTTCTGGCTCCTGAAATGAACAGTTCCCTTCTCTTCATCCAGAATTTGTCCATCCTGATAGCTCAGCTCAGGCCCTACCTGTGTATTTTCTTTTCTGCAAAACCTTTTTTTTCTAACTCATAGGCCTCATTACCATTAGAAATTAAAGCCAGCTTTCCGCATCCATGGCTTCAAGCAGCTGCAGATGCAGTGTTTTCTAAAAAGTTGCACTGTGCTGAATGTGTCCAGCCACCCCACCCCATTCACTACTCCCTAAGTAATATAGCACAACAACTAGTCATATGAAATTTACGTTGAATTAGGTATTATAAGTAAACTGGAGATCATAAAAGGTACCCAGATGATGTGAAGCTTATATGCAAATACTATAACATTTTATATAAGAGATTTCAATGTGAACTCACTCACAGGGGCATTGTGGAACCAATCCCCAGTGGATGACACTGAATACTTGTGTGTTTGCTTTTCGGTCATCTCTCCTGTGAGGCAATAAGTCTCATAAGGACACAGGGATGCTTCTCTTTTATTCAATACTGTATGACCAGTGCCTATCATAGTGCCTGGCACATAGTAGATTCTCCATAAATCTTTGTTAAGTGAGAGAATAAGATGCTAGCACATTCTACGGGCATTTAAAGCAAGCCTCTTGTTTCCACCTGTAGGTTGGACCTCCGAAAGCTTTCTGCATTTGCCCCTGTTGCATCCTATCTGGAAAAGGCACTGGCCCCAACTCTCTCCATCCCCAGTCACACCCAGGCCCTCCTTTTCACTTGGTTCATGATGCCCATGATCTGGGCATGGGCACCAGGAAGCTTCACTGGCTAGAGGTAGTTGCTGTTGGGGATTTGCCAAGCAGTGGCTCTAGCTACAGCATACTGAGGTATCATCACAGGGAGGGCCACATCATTTCTTAATACTCCAGTTTCTCTTCCCTTCCTTTTGAGAGCCATCTTAAAGACGCTATTTAGATTCCCTGTCTAAACAATAGTCAGCCTTCTCAACAACAAAGAAAGTCAAGTCGCTGCTGTAGCTGAAAATCACCCCAATTTCAGTTTGTCAACTTTCCTCCAGGAACCTCTCAAAAGGCTGTCTGCTTCATTAAATGGCAGCCACAGCCATCCAGCTGCTCAGCATGTCAGCAGAGCTCCTCTTCCCTAAAACGAAGTAATGAAGAGGGATGAGGTACCAGATCGCCAGCAATTGAAAACAGCTCCCAAAGGGTTACCATCCTTCTGTTCTTTCTTCCTGTTAATTAGTCTCCATGAAATTGGCATGTGGTGGGTACAGAAGACATGGAAGGCCTTGTGCTTTTCGATTAGAACTCTGATTGTTGATGAACACAGATATTTCTGCTATTCTTTCCTATTACCATAGAGGGTTTTCCCTACCCCAAATTTACAATAACATTAATTCCACTATGAGGATCTTCCCCCCACACAAGTTTACCAATATTGAAAATCCCTCTCTTTCTAGGACAGGATCTCATGTTAGGTATCAAAGACTGGCCTCAAACCCACTAAATAGTAGAGAATGACTTTGAACTTCGGAGGTTTCCTGCCTCCACCTCTCAAGTGCTGGCACTGCACGCATGTGCCAACCGTGCCTAATTTTATGCAGTGTTGGGGATTTGAACCCAGGACTTCATGCATGCTAGGCAAGGACTCTACTAGCTGAGCTACATCTCTAGGCCATAAATTAGGTTTCAGCCTAGAAATATCACTTCTGGGGCTGGGTCCTGCATATGTAATCCCCACCCCCAACATGTACCACTCATGTGGTCACCAAAACAGTATTGGCAAAATGGTACTTCCATGGAATGGGATTCTTAGCAGACACACAAGTCACAAGTGTACGACAGATCTCTTTGCCCTGTTTCAGGAAACTCTCTGTATTGCAAACGAGGAAGGCCAAGCCAGGCATGGTAAGAAACCATACCTTTCTGCTGCCTGTCAGCTCTTTGCAGTTATTTCTCAGAATCCTTTCTTTTCATTCCCTTTCACTGATTCAGCCTCCCAATGGGCTCCTTGATTCCAGGGCATCGATCTCTCCATTCATCTTTGCTTCCAATCAGAAAGAACATTGTAAAACCTCACTTTGGTCAAATCTCTCTTCTGCTAGAGGAAGAATGCTAACTAACTCTACCAGCATACTGGCAGAGGCAGGTGAGGGAGTGTGTTTAAGAGGTAAAGGAGCTCTGGGAGTGATGAGGAGAGCCACCACCGACTGTTTCACTTAGGACAAATGACTCGAACTTTCTGGGACTGTTTCCTCATCCGAAAAAAAGGATGTAGTGTCCATGTCACCACCCTAGGATGAAAAAATATGGCTAGAAGGAGGAGATGAAAACCAAAACCCAAACCAAAAAAGCTAAACATAGTGGACTCACTTAGTGTAATGCCTGGCATATAGAAAGTACTCTAGAAGTGGTAGCTGTTACTAACATTGTTATTATTGTTGATAGGCCAGAAATAAGTTTATTCTCTGAGCAATTCTTTGTAACTTCATAACACTCTCTGGAATGAGATTTTTGTATTGTCTTCATGTTTATTGTACATTCAGTACCCTCTATGGACACTAATCTTGCTCTTTTAGTCTGTTCTTGATTTGCATCACAAGACCTGTCCCTCTCCTTTACATCGCCCAGTTTAGTTGATATGTCTAAGTACCCCGGGGCCTTGCCCTTTAAGGAGTCTCTCTCTGTACTGTGATCATCTGACCTCCCTTCCATGGCTTCTGTCTGCCCTCACTAGTTTGCTTTAATCTTTCTTGCCTGGCCTTGTTAGACAGCTTCCCCCAGTCCTCAACCCTTTCCTGACTTCATCAAGACTTCTTTGTGGCTGTCTGTTTTGCATTTCTCTTCTGTTGGATAGGGCAGCTATTTTCTTCCATGAAGTCTTTAAAATGAAAGGCCTGTTAGCTGTGATGTGGAAGCATATGCCAATTTGTTGTTGCATCATCAAAGTGAGACTGTGTGTGATCCTGGTTTGTCTCCCAGTTCTCACGCTGGGTTCTTCTCTGGTGTGGAGAAATAAATAAAATAACTAAATGCCTGAAGTTCTGAGTGCAGACATTCTGCCTGACTTTCTTTCTCCATACCTGCCCCAGTGCCTGAACTGGGTTAATTCAAATTGGAATTAACGATTCTGTGGGATAGGTTCATGTATTTCTCAGAGCTCATCTCTTGAAAATTCTTCTCTTCCACATTAACTGTCATAAGAATCAATGGACTTGACTCATACCAGGAGTCACAGCAGCAGAGGCAGGAGGATTGTTGTGAGTTTAAGGCCAGTATGTTCTACATAGCAAGTTCCAGACCAGTCATGGAGAGAGAGAGAGAGAGAGAGAGAGAGAGAGAGAGAGAGAGAGAGAGAGAGACCCCGTCTCAAACCAAAATAAGAGTCCAGAGTGGGAGGGCCAAGAAGGGCGGGCC
>CABHPQ010105106.1:0-65529 GCA_902168405.1 Peromyscus aztecus
GACAGACAGAATAAGCAAACATAAAATGGCACAACATGAATCCATTCGGGAAGCATCGACTCAAAATAAAACATAGTCACAGCCCAATGTCTTCCTTGGTTCCCCAAGATGGTGCAGCATCTATTTTTGTTTCTTCTAGAGGCAAAATAAATCCTGTTAGGTTCCTTAGAAAAAAAACTATATGTCATTCAAATGTTACTCTGAAAATGTGGAAAGAAAATAAAAAAAATCCCCAAATACATTGTTTCCCCTGCTGCTTAGGAAAAGAGAGGGTAAGGAATGTAAAAGGAAAAGCATTGGCTTGGAATAACTACTTGGGATATTATGTGTCATGTGGATGTGGGACTTTATGTGATGGGTGTACTTTTTCTTTTGATGCTTGAGTTTCTTCACATGAAAAACAACATGGTTGGACCATAAGTTCTCTTGAGAGTGCCCTATCTTGAAAAATTCAGATTTCTCATTTGATTGTGTAATTTATATTTCTAATCTCCTTTCAAACTTTTCCATAATGGATTTTTTGCAAAATTTGTTACCAACCACTAATGCATGTAATTCCTTCTTTTGAAAGGTAGGGACAATTTTGCCTCCCCTTAAGTCTGTGCTGGGCATGTGACTTACTTTAACCAATAGAGTGAGGCAAATGCTGTACTGATTCAAAGTCTATCCTTCAAGAGAAATAGCAACGGCTGTCTTAGCAGAAAAGCCTTCCAGTTAAATATATCTTCACTTAGAGTGGATAATAAAAAAATGTGTTGGATGTAGATAGATAAGTCACTTAAATTGTGTCTATGTAAGGTGGGCATCAAAGCTCCAGAATTTTCAATGACACTATGGTGTGACCATAGTCAAATTTATTCACAGAAAAAGAACCACACAAATGTTCACAGAATCAGGTCAATTATGGAATTATTATTTTCCACCCTCTAAATTTGGCAGAGGTGATTTTATACAATAATAAGTCTTTAGAACAGTTTTTAATAATATCTTATCACTTTCACCTAGCTATGTCCAATCTGTCACTAAATATGCTACATTGCAAGATTATAAAGACAGGAATTATGTTTCTATTGTTCATTGCTAGCTTGTAACCCTATATCTGAGACATAGAAAGCTAATTTTAAATGAGTGTTCTTAGTCTTACCCCATGGACAACAACCACACCTCTTTTCCCAAGCAACTCATTTTGTGTTACCTTTATCATTTTCCAGAAATTATATAATATCCTTTAAACTAAGGCCCTCCTAAAACAAAGCTGTGGACAGATGTTCAGGACCTCTCTGTACTACTTTGGTAACCATTTTGCGATGTGTGAAATTATTTCAAGACAAGAAGGTAAAAATACAGGTGTATATAAGTACTATCATTAACCATCTTTGGTAGGAGTGCTTCATTTAGATTCTGCATGATTTAATCATGATCCAGCTCTCTGACCTTGCTTTTGCCACCGTTATCTATTCTAATGTTCTAGCTATACTAGACTTAAGACATGCAAAAGTAGCTGTACTTTTCTGCTTCTGTAAGAACTTACAATATGCTATTCCCATTCATAAACAAATTTCTCCTCCTTTTCCATGTGACATTTCTTACTTATCCTTAAAGTTTATGCTTTTGGACTTTCTGAAACCAGGCATCTTGACCCATCCACAAATAGATATTCTTTCTTTTTTCCACTTAAAACACTTAATAACAATTTGTAATATTACTTCAATATAAAACAATAAATAAATTTACTTACTCTCTCCTCTGCTGAGACAGTAATAGCCACAAGAAAAAACGGCTCACTCTTGACCCATCCACAGATAGATGTTCTTTCTTCTTTCCACTTAAAACACTTTATAACAATTTATAATATTACAGCAATGTAAAATAATAAGTTAATTTACTTACTCTTTCCTCTTGCTGAGATAATAACAGCCACAAGAAAAAAATGCCTTACTTACATCCCCAGAGTTCAGAAAAGTGTTCGATTCATAATTACAGCTCAATAATTCTTTGTTGCATGATTTCAATCTAATAAATTGTTCCTAAATCATATATTGTATGGATTACTATTTAAAATTATGCAAATGACAGTCCTTTTACAAAGGTCATATTTGGTGACATAAAAGATGGTCTTCAGGCAGGGAAGGGAGTGTAAGAAGTTATTTCACAGCTCTACACAGATCAGGATTAAATCATCCCACATCACTGTACCAGCACTAACAACCTAGGGATCATAATATGAATGTTGCAGCTCTATTAACTAGAACATAATAACAATATATTAATTATTCAATACTTCTTGATTGTCTATTAGCTGAACTCTATGTTTGCCTCTCTGAGGATACTTGGTATCTTCATTGCCATGTATGGGGTACTAGAAAGACTACACAAGTTGCATCATATGTTAGGTTAAATTTAATCCAGGTGACATCACTCCTATATAGCAAGAATCTCAAAACTCAATTTATAATTATCAGCAATCTACTTATAAGCAAACAATAGAATAATGCTAGTTATTTTCCATTACTTCCCCCAAATACCCCCTTTCCTCTTGAGTTTTTAGGAGGAAGAGCTGGTTAACTAAGGAGAGTATCTCAAGTAACACTGGCTTATGATAGCTCTTCTCTGATTTGTACATATACCCCTAATACTACATTGCTTGGCATTTGCTCTCCTCAATATTGTGGTATAACAAAAGATTTTTATTCAATTTTTCCTATAAATTGATATTTCTCCATAAATACAGATTGTAGAAATACATTAGATCTTAGAATTTTACAGGTGTTAAGGAAATATTTCTGTCAAGGGAGATAGCTAAAATTAACAATCCCTTATGTCCCCAGGAAATAGGAGGAAAAATACAGTACTTGAAATGAATCCCAGTTTTGAAAGGTTCTTCATATGTATACAGGGATTTCTACTCTTGGACTTGGAAATTAGGACTTATAGATTCAGCCCTGAGGTGTAACACGAATTGTTAGAAGGTCTTATTAATAAAAACAAAACTGGGAGCCAGATATTGAGGTGAACGCTGAAAGATCAGAGAAACAGAACAAGTCACAGCCAACCTCATCTTGCCAGTTTCTGAGCTGATCTTGTTTCCTCAAACTGAAAGCCTCTGAGTCCTCATCTGAATGGATCTCAGTTGAACTGCTGCTAAAAGCCTAAAAGCTCAAAAAGACCTCTAATTCCCAGTCTTCATGCCTTATATACCTTTCTGCTTCCTGCCATCACTTCCTGGGATTAAAGGCATGTGTCTTTCTCAAGCAAGACATGAGATCTCAAGTCCTGGGATTAAAGATGTGTGCCACCATGCCTGGCTTCTATGCCTATCTAGTGGCTGTTCTGTTCTCTGACCACAGATAAGTTTATTGGGGTGCACAATATATCAACCACACTGAGGTTAAAGCTCAATCGTACAGAAAATGTCCCTCTTAAGAGCTGGTGTGATTCTCCCCCAATCCAAATTACATGGAAATTCAAGAATGCAGGCTCCCATGTGCTCAGATTTTGGTTTGTCAAACTTTTCACTCTGGAAGTAAAGTTTATATGTCTCATCAGGCTGTTAACTGTCCTTTGAGTCTAACTATAAGTAGGTATGGCATTATGGATGGAACTGTGTATACTTCACAAGCTGTGTTCCTGTGAACTTAACCCTTTTTTGAAAAAGGGTCTTTTCAGTGTTTGAATGATGTTGAGCTGTAATAAAATAAACCCTAAAACCAATGGATTTTTAGAAGAAGATGAGAATTTACAGGCAGAAACACTACACACAGAAAGAACACCAAGTGATGACAGAGATACTAAAGATGGCCAGAAACTTCCCAAGGTTTGAAGAAAACATAAACTTCATCCCCCTTTGATACTTTCAAAATAAATCAACACTACTAAGAGAGTGATTTTTATATGTCTAGTCTCAGGAACTGGGAGACAATATGGTTATATCACTTTGGCTACTCAACTTGTAGCCCCTTTTGAAAGCAGCTCTAGGAAGCTGGCATATAAGGTAATGGAGGGCATATGAGAGTAAAAGACAACCAATCCAACTGCATAGGATATACCTACAGATGACACAGCACTGTCTTCCTCTGGTGACTATCTCAAGAGACATTAGACCTAGACCCAGCAAAAACTGCTGGGGACTTTTCATTATCCAGGAAGAAAACTGGTCTTTTTTCTCCTATATAGAAAACTGGAAATTCTAGTCTACCAAGACCAAAGGGAGTTAATAAAACATTGTGTAATGCAGTAGCCTTTCCTGATTGAAGTAATACAATTAATTAATTGGGAAGTTTTTCAAAAGGCTCAATATTTGAAAATGCCATCAACAATTCCCTATGGAAGAGTACAAATAGACTAAGCAATTAAAGTGACTGCAATAAAAAAAAAACCCTGATCCTTTCATTATGGTCCACTAATCCTGGATTTAGCAGATGGGCCCTGATTAATGGACTTGAGAAGTAAATGATCCAAAATGTTCCTAGAGAGGAAGAAGAATGTGATAGAAAAGATATATTTTTATATTTTTATTTAACTGTATTAATCATACAATCTCAGGCCTGCTATTATTTATAGTTTCTATATTTCTGTATACTTTAAATTGTTCATACTGCTTGCACAATCCTCAGGAAAAAAGGTACCCAGTTCTTGGCCATAGAGAGCAGTTAATGAAAACAAAACTATTAACTACTAAAGAAGAAATCAAAAGTTTTAAAGCTGTCCCCACTCCAATGCCACAAGTGGATAAAAATCAAGTATTTGGTGTGATGCAGAGAAGAAAATATGCTTAGTTAACTGAATTTACACTTAAAAAACCATCAATTTTGGTTAAAGTGGTTTGTGTTGGTTGATGGGATCTACAACTTGCAAAGAACTTCAAGCTGGTATTTATCCCTGATATCTAGATACTATTAGTCCTCTTTTTCTTAAAGACAAAAAAGCGAATGATTTATTTATCACTGACCACAGAACAAATGATTATGGGTTCTTTGACATAGTAACTCCTGTGAAAAGGTTGGGGAGTTTATCTAACCACAAGTTTAAAAGACTAGCCAACAGTGTGATGTGGCTGCTGAATAAGCTCACACAATTTCAAGCTACATTTATAAGGATAATGATATCTTCTATGAATGTGCTGCTTTATACTGTAAAAAGTGCTTGCAGATGGATGATCTCATTTTACACAGTGGCTGGAACATAGGAAGTCAGTTGTCTTATCCTCTAAAGGAGCTATGTATTTCCGGTACATAGGCTCATATTTTAAGAATTACACTGACATTCTTTGTTAGGATATATCCAGAAAAGGAAAGATGTAACATTGTAAGGTTCCTTTAAGAATATATACATATACATATATATACACATATATACAAACATATATAGTATATGTATAGTATACATATAATACACATAAATATACATATACTATATATATACATATATATTTATAGTATATGATGTTCATGACCCTGTTAGTATATTCAGTTATTGTAGGGACTAAGTGGAAGAAGAACAGATTGATTCTGTCTTACAAGAAGAGATTACAGGTCAACATAAGGAAAAACTTTGCAGTGAAAAGTTGTACAGCAATGAAACACACTGCTCTTTAGAAATAGTGAGGTTTTGATTGTTATAGGACTCTCTGTTCCAGATAACACTCTTAGGGATGCTCCCAGAGGAAATTCTACATCGCCTCATTACAACCAAAACTCATCTAAATCTCTGTGCTCCTCTGCATTCTGAAGCTTGTTTTTTCTTTGTGAACCAGTGAGTTTTACTGGGTTACTAAGAGGAATATGGGTGAGGAGCAATTTACAGGAACAGAAATGATTCATAGACAGCTGCATCACCAAAGCTCACTCTAGCATGGGTGACAGCTCACAAAAACCCAAAACTGGGATCACAGGGAACAACTCGAAAGCTCAGCAGAAGAGACTGTCTCTTTCAGGAAGCTCAGATGGTTTGACCCTCTTCCACCCAGCTTGGCTGGTCTCTTCTTATTTCTGGAGAGTCAGAGCAGAGGGCTGGCTGGTCTCTGTCTCCTTCAGACTATCTGAGAGTGTCTTTAAGTAGTCTTTACTCTGCAGCTTTGATTGGAATTCCACTGGAATGCTAAACTCTGGACAAGATGATGTGCTTGGAAGTATGCACAGCTTTCTATGCTGATATCTAATGCCACTGAAACCCTCTACATTCTTGTTTACTTGGCTAGATAAGTGTAGGAATTCCGGGAGGAGACTTTGAAAGATCATGTGGGGATGATAGATAAAGTTTGAGCTGCATGGAAAGTTATTTCAATACTCCCAAACTGACTATATGTTATCAAGAAGTGTATTTTTTCCATGTTAAGACATTGTGATCTTTATTTTTTTTAAATATTAGCTATGATCACCCATACCAATAAAACCACCAAGGTTTCTTACTATCTAAATATGATTTTTCTTTCCTTAATTTCTTTAGCCAGTAAACTATGTAGCCAAACATGACCTTGAACTTCAGACTTTTTCCTGCTTTGCTGAAGTTGAGTGCTGTGATCATGAGTGAGTACCACCATGCCCAATTTATACAATCAATACTGGGGTTGAAACCCTAGTGTTAATGAATGCCTGGCCAAGACTCTGCGAACAAAGATATATCTTTAACCATATTACACTTATTGAAAGCTACAAATACAATCTTTCTAAAGTTGGATTTTGAAACTGTAAAGGAATTTAATGGGACATCTGCAATGAGGGATGTTGTTAGAGATTTTACTTATCACAGAAAAGCAGAAATCTTACCTGTGATTCTCATCAATTCATATATCTGTGCCTTTATTCATGTATAAGTCTGTGGATCCCAAGTTACTGAGCTTCAGACACTGTACTTACTGCTAGGAATGAAATAACCAATCCCTACTTGTAAAGGTCACAGTCTAGTAAAAGGAGACAGATGTAACAATAAATAAAATTAAAAGCCAAACATGCTAGGACAGAAGGATTCAAAAGACACAGTAAGAATACTGATAAAAGGAGGAATAGGTTTTCCTGTGACTGTGGGACAGGGATGATGAAAAGTATCATTGGAAGTTGATGGTAAGCTGGAGCCTGGGAATGAGAGGGGGGATGAGTTGCCACCTGAACACGAGCAAGCAGTTGGCTACAACTGGAAGATTGGGTACAAGAAGAGAATGGAACTAAAGTAGGTAGCAGCCTCTGATCAAAGTAAGGAATTAATTTTTTTCTATGCTAGCTAAGTGAAAAGAGGGAACTGGGAGGAATGAAAGGAGAGGAAACTGTGGTTGGGATGGATTGTATGACAGAAGAATAGAATAATAAAGAAAAGAAAAGAAAAAGAAAATTCCTGATGCTGTTAAACTAGAGACAGATGGCACAATTCACATTTTCATTTTGCTAGGCAGTGATAATGCCATAAAACTGAAGGCAAAGATACCAGTTAGAATTTATTACAACACTTGTTCCTGCAAGAAATAATGGAGCTGAATTTGAAGTTGTTAATGTAATGATTGATGTAGAACATTCTAAAGAAGCATTGCTGCTTAAACAATGTTGGAACAATATGCAACATAAGGCAGAGGGAAGAGTAAAACCTTAACATAAAGCCAGATACATTGAATCTGGTAAAAGAGAAAGTGGAGAATAGTCTTGAACTTATTGGCACAGGAAACAACTTTCTGAACATAACTATGTTAGTATAGACACTAAAATCATCAATTAACAAATGGGACCTCATGAACCTGAAAAGCTTTTTTAAGGCAAAGATACCATCATTCAGACAAAGTGGCTGCCTACAGAGTGGGAAAAGATTTTTACCAATTAAACACCTGATAGAGGCTGAATATCCAAAATATATAAAGAAATCAAAAAGCTAGATATCAAGAAAACAACCCAATTAAAATTAGGTACAGGTCTAAGTAGAGAATTCTCAAATGAGGAATCTCAAATGGCTGAGAAACACAAATGTTCAACATCCTTGATCATCAGGTAAATGCAAATAAAAACTACTTTGAGATTTCATCTTATATCTGCCAGAATGGCTATGATCAATAACACAAGTTACAGCTCATGCTGGTGAGGATGTGGAACAAGAGGAACATTCCTCCACTGCTGGTGGAAGTGAAAACTTATACAGCCACTTTGAAAATCAATATGATAGTTCCTCACAAAGTTGGAAATTGATCTACCTCAGGATCCAGCTATTCTACTCTTAGGCACATACCCAAATGATGCTTCATGCTACCACAAGAACACTTGTCCAACCATGTTCATTGGTGTTCTATTCATAACAACCAGAAATTGGAAACAACCTAGATGTTCCTCAATGGAAGAACGGATAAAGAAAATATGACACACTCACACAATGAAATATTACTCAGCTATTAAAAAAGAAAACATGAAATTTGCAGGTAAATGGATGGAACTAGAAAAAAAACATCCTGGGTGGGACAATCTAACCCAGAATGATGGATATGGTATGTATTTGCTTATACGAGGATATTAGAAGTTAAATAAGTAATAACCAACCTACAATCCATAGGACCACATAGGTCAGATATAGATATAATAAGGGACTGGATAAGACAGATCTCCCAAGGAAAGGGAAATAGAATAGGTAGTGATGGATTGCTGCAGGGAGGCTGGAATGGGAGGATAAAGTGGAGTGTGTGTGTGTGTGTGTGTGTGTGTGTGTGTGTGTGTGTGTGTACTTTATTACATTGGCTTCCATATGTTCTGTACATTCTTAAAATGTTTGTCTTCAGCCAGGTGGTGGTGGTGCACACCTTTAATCCCAGCACTAGGGAGGCAGGTGGATCTCTGTGAGTTTGAGACCAGCCTGGTCTACAGAGAGTTCCAGGACAGGCTTCAAAGCTACACAGAAAAACCCTGTCTCAAACAAACAAACAAACAAACAAACAAACAAACAAACAAACAAATTCTGAAGAGGCCAAGCACTTAATAATGTCCAGTCTAGGAGACTAGAAGCCTCCCAGCAGTCTTAATCTGGTACTGAAGGCCTGGAGGGTTCCTGGAGAGCCACTAGTCTTACAGTGCATTTTTGGAGCCTGAAGAAGTTGGGTTCTGTACAAGTAAAGGAATGCAGCAGTAGCAGTAGTCTCTTTAAAAAATGCATTTCCAAGCCAGAGATGGTGGGTCTTCCTGATTTACATCATTTGATCTAGAAAATCTTTCACAGATCTCTCAATTTAGTTGATTCCAGATCCAGTTAAGCTGACAACCAAGATTCACCATCACAATATATTTTCTATTTCTATAGAATGTACCACTGAAATTTTGATAGAGAGTTCAATGATGTGTACTCCTACTTGAGATATTTTAAAAATATGAAGTCTTCCAACTGATGAAATAGAGATTTTTTACTTTAATTTTTAAAATGTGTATGAGTGTTTTAATTACATGTACATACATGCACTATGTTTGTGCCTGGTGCCCATGAAGACAAGAGGAAGTTTTGGATCCCCTGGAAGTGGAGTTACAGAAGGTTGTAAGAAAGATATATGCTGAGGGATGTCTTTCTGTATGCTGTGAATATATGTTGTTCTCATTGTGTAGCTGAAAGTTTTCCTGGTCCAGCCTGGCTCCCGCAGTCTTGTGATCCCGCAGCTGCTCAGACCCAAACGAACCCACAGAGGCTTATATTAATTACAAACTGTATTGCCTATTGGCTCGGGCTTCTCACTAGCTAGATCTTACATCTTAAATTAACCCATTTCTATAAATCTATACTTTGCCATGTGACTTGTGGCTTATCCATATCTTTACATTGTGCTTCTCATGGCAGTGGCTGGTAGCAGCTCCTCTGCTCTGCTTTTCTCCTCCCTCTCTCTAGTTAAAATGTCCTGCCTAACCCTATTCTGCCTCACCATTGGTCAAACAGCTTTATTTATCAAACAATCAGAGCAACACATACACAACATCATTGGTTAATAAATAAGCTGTTTTGCCCTATGGCAAGGCAGCTTAGAGGCAGGTGAGAAATCCAAGAAGAGAGAAAGGAAAGAGAAAGCTTGAGTGAGGGAGATGCCAGACTGCCATGCTAGGAGCAACAGGTCATGGGTAAAGCCACGGAACACATGGCAATACATAGATGAATAGTTACGGTTGAGTACTATAAGAACTACCTAGCAAGAGGCCTGCCATAGGCCATAAGTTAATAATTAATATTAAGCCTCTGAATGATTACTTTATAAGTGGCTGAGGGACCTCGGGGCAGGCAGGACTAGAAGAACATGGGACCACGGGGCTGAAAGGGACCAGAGAAAACTTACGTCTACAGATATCATATGGGAGGTGAGAATCATATCAGTGCAGCCAGTACTCTTAATCACCAAGCTATCTTTTCATCCCATAGTTGTGTCTTTTTTATTTCAATAGTGTTTTATAACTTCCTGTGTACATGTCTTTTACCTACTTGGCAAAATGTATTTTAAAGTATTTCATTATTTTTACACCATTTTTAAAATGAGAATATCTTAATTTACTTTGTAGATTTCTCATTGTTAGTCTGTAAAAGCACACATATTTATTCCATGTCCTAAAGCTTAGTTTAATTTATTTGATATAACTTTTTTTGAAATTTTACATTTTCTTCTATTGAGAAGGTCATGTCACCTGAGAACAAAGATACTTGTACAGTCTTTTCTGATTTGGGGTATCTTTTATTTGTTTTTTGCTTGATTGTTTTGGTTAAGACTTCATGTTCTAACTAGGTTTAGGAGAAATATCAAACTGAGGATCCTTAACCCATTCCTTGTTCATCATATAGGAAAAGCTTACAGGTTTTCAACATTCAGTATATAATTTTCACTTTGAATTTTTCATATATGACCTTTATTCTGTTCAAGTAATTTCTTTCCATTTCTAATTTGCTCCATATGTTTTTATTATGAAAGGTTGTTGAGATTTTTCAAAAGCTTCATCCCCAGCTATTAAGATGCTTATGTGATTTTCATATGGTGAGCCATCTGTACATTCCAGGGTAAATCCAACTTGGTCATGGTGCATAATCCTTTTAACATGCAATTGAATTCAGGTTGCTGGTATTTTATTGAAGATTTCTCATTTATACTCTTCAAGAATATTGATTAGCCTGTAGTTTTCTAGTAAGGTCTTTCTCTGGTTTTGTTAGTTGGGTAATGCTAGTCTAGTAGAATGAGTTTGGAAGTGTCTTCTCCACTTAAATGTTCTAGAAATATTGAGAATTGCTAATAATTCTGTAAATGTTAGGTAGAATTATCCAGTAATACCATGTTCTCCTGAGATCTTCTTGGTTGTGAAACTTTTGTTACCGATCCAGTAGTCACATTCATTATTATTTGTTCAAATTTCTCTTTCATTATGATTTAGCTTGCTTGATTTATGATTCTAGGAATTTACCTATTACATTGAAATTATTCAAATCATTGTCTATGCAATTTTAAAACCACAGAACTAACACAATACTGTGTCATCAATTATTTCTATGCTTTCATTTCTGATTTTATTTATTTGAGTCTATTCTTCCATATCGAGAATTGAATCCAGGGATGCAAGATTTGCATTCTAGGCAAGAGTTATACATCTGACCTATCGCCATAATGTTGCCTTCCTCTTAAACTACTAAGAGCTTATCAAGGTCTTAATAACAAATTAGCTCCTAGTTTCATTGCTATTTTTCTATTTTGTTTTTTATTCTCTATTTTTATTATTCCCTTTCCTCCTCCTCTTCCTCCTCCTCCTCTTCTTCTAAATTTGGGCATTTAGTCTTGATTTAATATTTTGAAGTATAAATTTAGGTTGTTACTTTGAAATATTTTTTCTTGTTTAATGGGGTTACTAACAATATAAACTTTTTATTACAGTGTATTAACTGTTAAAAGGGATTTTATTATATTTCAATACATGCATATAATGTATTTAGTCTTATTAACCTACTCTACTATTTTTGTTCGTCCTTCTTCCCCTTCTCCCGTTTTACTAATAGTCCCCATTTGTCTTTAATATGATCCCAGCCCCTGATTTTACATATGACATAAAACATGTGATACTTGTCTTTATGGGATTTCCTAATTTAACATAAAACTAAAACTCCTAGTGTTATGCTTGTTATATCTCATAGATATTTAATATGTTTTATTTTCTTCTATTTTTGTCTCAAGTTGTTATCTGCTCTCTCTAACTTTTGATGACTTCTTTAACCCATTTGTTGTCCAAAGGCATTCTTTAATTACCACATATGAATTTTATCTTTGTTCCAAATATTTCCATTTCTAGTTTTATTCCGTTATGGAGGAGAAGTGACTTTGTATAATTTGAGCCTTCTTAAATGTGTAAATAGTTGTCTTAAGACATGTGATAAAACCTGGGAAATGTTCCAGATGTATTTTTAAAAGAATGTATCATCTGTTGGATGGTATTTCAATGTTGTGCACAATGCTCTTTATGTATGCCATTCTGAGCCATTTGGGTTATAGCATTAAGTTTTCGTAGTGTGTGTGTGTGTGTGTGTGTGTGTGTGTGTGTGTGTGTGTGAGAGAGAGAGAGAGAGAGAGAGAGAGAGAGAGAGAGAGAGAGAGAGACAGACAGACAGACAGACAGACAGAGACAGAGAGAGAAAAAGAGAAAGAGGGAGCGAGAGAGGGAAAGAGAGAGGAGAGAGACAGACAGACAGACAGACAGACAGAGAAAAAGAAAGAGGGAGCGAGAGAGGGAGAGAGAGAGGAGAGAGGGAGAGAGGGAGAGAGAGCATGAAAACAGAAAATGGTATTTGGAGGGTAGAAGGGGGACAGCAAGGGAGATAAAGGAAACAAGAGAACATAATTAGGGGACAAATATTAGCAAAGTATGATGGTATTGAATGTTTATAAATATCATAATGAAACTCATTATTTTGTAGACTACCAAAAAGTTAATTAAAAATTTAAGGTTGATTAAATTGCTTTAAGTTTATAGAACAGTTGAATAGATTCAGAAAAAAATACATACTGAATGATCAATAGAGCTCAGATGTAGAAATATTGCTTAGCACATGTAAGGCCCTTGGTTAAATCCCCAGAGCCACATAATGAGTGAAAATAAAAATAGATACTAATACATGCTGGCCATAAAAGATTTACATTTGATTTAAATCTGCACATAGATGGAAAGTGAAAGGAAAGGTGAAAGTGAAGGAAAGTTTCCTTGCTGATCTTCAGGCTCAATATTCTCTGGTTATTGAAAATGAACCTGAGTTCTCCTACAGTTTCACTAATGTGTGGCTTGTATGTTTCGTTGTTTGGAAGTTGGGTTCACATGTATTTACAACTGTCATGTAAGATTGAAGAAATAACCATTTTACTATTATATAATATCCTTCCTTAAGTTCATAACATTTTCTGAGTTAAAATACATTTTCTCAGACATACATTGTTTTCCTTTGATTGTAATATATAATGTCATTTTCCATCTATATTAGGATATGGGAGAAAGGAGCCTATATATGCTGCTGGTGGGATTGTAAATGAATGTAGTCACTACAGAAATCTGTGTGGGGTTTCAAAAAATCACAACCTAAAATAGACCAATCACACTATCTAGCTATATTACTTTGGAGCATATGCCTGAAAACTCTAAGTTAGCATATTCTGATATTCTGATGATTACCCATAGGAAGGGCTTACTACTACTATTTTAGTATTTTCTGACTGATTTGTCCATCCATTGCCTCTTGCTGCTGAGAAATGCAAACCTGTACCCATTCTCATTCTCAGTAAAAACAAAATTTGGCTGTATTCATTCAGTATCTCTATGATTATTTTTAATTATTTTCCATGTAATTCATATATGTCCATTTATTTAGATCCCGATTACAGAGGTTTATTTGGTTATTCTGATTAGGTCATATGACTCTGTTTGCTCATGTGCTTTGTGTGTTGGAGTGTGTAATGTTACAGACTATCTGAAGAAAGACCTTCATTACTCAGCCTAACTAGGAATTCTTAAGAACTTTCAGCACTTTTAGCATCCAATCGTTTTTGTCTTATCTTGGCTTGTGTTTATCATTTTTTGAGTTAGAGAACTTTTCCAGCTTTTATTCAAGAATGCATAACTTATTTATCTTTCTTATATCAGTCTGTAGTACTATAGGTCCCTAAGTATATACGGGCTGCTTATTCCATTCACATTCAGTAACGTGAAACAGAAATTAATCTCTTGGGAATCCCTCACACAAAATCAGAATATTGGATGTATAGAAAGTGATATCAGAAAGAGAGACTGATAGTTATGTTTACAACTAACATATACAGCAAGGGAGTTGAAAGAAAAAGGAAGTATTAATAAAAAACCAAATGCCTATTGCTTGTAAGGTACCTTAACGATGCAAAAAAAGTACATGAAAATTTCAAAGAGTAAAAAGAATTAGAAAAACTTACAGAATTGCATGATTAAAATGTTAGTTAGCTATGAGTTTTGATAGCATAGTAGAAGTAAAGTTACATTTCAGTTGCCAAAGGAATGAATGTGACATAATTAAACAGGTGTTCCATGTATAATGTTTCAAGCACATGAATGGTGCCAAGCAACAAACAAAGGACATAGCAGTGTATGTTAGTATCTTACAAAACATGTAGAATATTAAGAGAAGTTAGCAAGTGAAGATATATATTAAGGTGTTCATTGTTAGTGGAAAATGTATGGTTCTTATTCTGCTATACTGCCAATGTCAAATCTTTGTATTAGCTACTTTTTTTGACTTTTCAAGGCAGGGTTTCTCTGTGTAACTTTAGAGCCTGTCCTGGAACTCCTTCTGTAGACCAGGATGGCTTCAAATTCACAGAGATCCTCCTGCTGTTGCCTCCAAAGTGCTGGGATTAAGGGCGTACACCACCACTGAACAGCTATGTATTAGTGCTGTGGGATGTTCTGTATGACAAATACGTTAATAAAGCACTGATTGGCCAGTAGCCAGACAGGAAGTATAGGTGGGACTAACAGAGAGGAGAATTGAGGGAACAGGAAGGGAGGAAGAGACTGCCTGGAGCCGCCATGAGGAGAAGGAAGATGTGGGGTACCGGTAAGCCACGAGCTACGTGGCAAAGTAGAGATTAATAGAAATGGGCTAAATATAAGAGTAAGAGCTAGACAACAATAGGCCTGAGCTAATGGCCAAGCAGTTTAAATAATATAAGAGTCTGTGTGTTTATTTTGTAAGTGGGCTCCAGGACTGGCGGGACTTGGGAGCTGGAGAGAAGCTCTCCAGCAACATATTAGCTACTTTTTTATTGCTGCAAAAAAATTCCACAACCAAGGCAACTCATAGAAGGAAGGGTATAGTTAGGCTTATGGTTCTAGAAGGATAAGAGTCCATAATGGCAGCAAGCAACAGACATGACACAAGAATTCAGTGCTAAGAGCTCACATCCTGAACCTCAACCACAATGCAGAGAGAGCAAATTGAGGATATGGTGGTGAGGATCTGATCTCTCAAATATTACCTTCAGTGACATATTTCCTTTAGTAGGCAATACCTCCTATGCTGCCACAGACAGCACCAACAATATGGGACCAAGTATTTAAATACATGTGCCTATTAGATAATGCTCATTCAAAACACCACTGCCATCTACACATTCTCATTTATTTAGTGAAGGAGATCATTTAGTATATGCTGTGGGATGGTCTTACTGTATGCTGTGAATGTGTGTTGTTACCATTGGTTAATAAAGAAGCTGCTTTGGCCAATGGCATGACAGGTTATAGCCAGGTAGGAAATCCAAACAAAGATACAGGGAGAAGGAAGTCAGAGTCAGGGGAGATGTTGAGCACTGCCAGAGCTGCAATAGAATACAGGTAAAGCGATGGGACACATGGCAGTACATAGATTAATAGAAATGGGTTAATTTAAGATGTAAGAGCTAGCTAGTAATAAGCCTGAGCCATAGACCAAACAGTTTGTAATAAGACTGTGTATGTTTATTTGGGACTGAGCAGCTGTGGGACACAGGAAAACTTCTGGCTACAAGTATAATTACTGAAAAAGTACAATTGCAGAAAGGGATGATTTATTTCTATCAAAACATATGAGAATGATAGGAACAAGAGCACAGGTAGACACTTTAAGTTAGGAAAGAAATGACTAATCCTCTCTCTCTTTTAGATGGAGAGAAAGAGGAAAAATATAAAGTGACATTTTGAAATAGAGGGGAAGAAAACTGAAGCATTTTGTTTTGAATTATCTTTGTTTTCTTGGTGGATTGGATGTAATATTTGATGTAATATTTGCTTTTTAAAATATATATTTTTATTTTTGAGATTATAATATAATGTATGTTGAAAGCCCTGTGGAATAAGAAAAATAATCCCCTTAAGAAAGACAGCTGGACAGTGACTAATAGAATTAATTTTTGGCATATCCAGACACAATGAAAGTCAAAAAGAGTGGTAAGCAGAGACTAGAGCTTCATGGAAAAATGTAATCATGGTTGTTCTCTTGACAAATGCAAGCTTAACTCTAACTCATCTAATTTTGTACATTACAGGGAAACTAGATCTCCTGTTCTGCAAACTATAACTTTTTTCTACTGCTATTAGTGCCTCACTTGCTGTCATTTACCTTCCTCTTCAAGAGTTCTTTATATGTCAGAAGGTTGTAAAAGCTGAAATCTCTGGACTAAACACAGGGAACAAAAAATAGATTCATTGAGATCCAGTATGGAAAGTTTACAAGTAAGATTTTTTTTTTAATAAACAAAATAAACACTTATGAGAACAGGTGTTTTTAGGTTAACAAACTACTTGATTGAAAAAGAAAGTAGACACAGTGAGAGTTGAGTAAATAATCTTTGTAATATATCCATACACTTATAATAGCATGGTAATAATAAATATGAGCTAACTTAAAAGGATAAGGCTAATAATCAGTGATTTGCTAGTGATGCAGCTGATCCCTCTTGTGTATGTTCAGCTAAACTGCCTGTGGGTATTATAAAAGACTTTAATCATTGTACATGTCAATGGTTAATGTTATCTTGTACTCATCCTACTTTACCAAACTATTAATGAAATTAATTGAATGGTGTCTGAAAAGTCTTTGAGTTCCTTGGAGAAACCCACTGTGTAAATATGAAGTGTTATTAAAATTCATCCTTCCCCTTCTTTGATTCTCTTATTTAGCATGAGTCTCTTCCCTCCTTGAGTACTTTTATTTTCTCACAATTGAGAAAAGCAGCTTTTCAAACTGGGCTTTGAAAAAACGATTCCTTCTCTGGTCTATAACCCCATCCCAAACCATCCTCACACTTTTTGTCTAGTACTAACTCATCCTAAAGTAAGCCTCAAGATACACTATGGTTGACATCTCAACAAGTTAAATGCAATTAAACATCTTGGCTATAAATGGAAAATTACCATTATAGCAAGGGGTATACTATAAGCACATCTGCAACTAATGAAAAAAAAACAGTCTGATTATAACATGAATCTTTAAAGGTCTTATCAATTAAAAAAAAAAAAAACAGAGCCAGAGCTGACCTGCCATCTTACTTCCTGGGATTAAAGGCGTGTGTGCTTCCCAAGCAAAGGCATGAGATCTCAAGTATTTGAATTAAAGGTGTGTGCTACCACTGCCTGGCTCTGTTCCCAGTGTGTCTTTGAACTCACAGAGACCCAGACTGATCTCTGTCTCCCGAATGATAGGATTAAGGGTGTGTGTCATCACTGTCTGGCTTCTATGTTTAATCTAGTGACTGGCTCTGTCCTCTGATCCCCAGATAAGTTTTATTGGGGTGCACAATATATCACCACATCTGATATAGGCCCTCAGTGGGCCAGAGCTCTTCCATTAATGGAAATGAAGTGTCTCATAATCATATGCTGCTGTGGGATGTCTTTCTCTATGCTGTGAATATGTGTGGCTACCACTGACTAATATATAAAGCTGGTTTGGCCTATGGCAAGAAAGCTTACAGCCAGATGGGAAATCCAAGCAGAGATACAGAAGGAAGAAGTGCAGAATCGGGAGAAACATCAGTCGCTGCCAAAGGAACAACAAGATGCCAGCAGACCTGTAATGCCAGGGCCACATGGCAGCATATAGATTAATAGGAATGGGTTAATTTAAGATGAAAGAGCTAGCTAGCCCGAAGCTGAAGCCATAGGCCATACAGTTTGTAATTAATATAAGCCTCTGAGAGATTATTTTCTAAGTGTCTGCAGGACTGCACTGCTAGGCAGGACTGAGAAACATTCCGGCTACAATATGCACAATTTAAATGTGTATTAGTCTTACTCCCAGGTTAGTACTGTATTTATAAACTATATGAAAGCATATTTGGTGACAATTATCACCCAAGTGTGTATTGATGTACTTTTGATTTAT
This sequence comes from Peromyscus aztecus, assembly GCA_902168405.1. Taxonomy (NCBI): domain Eukaryota; kingdom Metazoa; phylum Chordata; class Mammalia; order Rodentia; family Cricetidae; genus Peromyscus; species Peromyscus aztecus. The sequence goes on from CABHPQ010105106.1 coordinate 18,337, forward strand.
GCTTTGTTAATTGTTAATTATATTACACATCTTTTAGGGTATTTATTAGTTATTTGCATACTTTTTTTGAGAAATGTCTGTAGCTCATTGTTTATGTGATGAAAATGGACTGTGAGTAATTACAAACTTTTCCAAGCTAGAAAATAATTTGTAAGTAATAATGCCAAATTGACAATTTACAATTCACCCATAGTGCCTATTAATGTTAAGCATGTTGTTTATTCAGTTCCATCATACCAGCAGCACAAATTTGTTCTCTCTTTTTTAAATAGATTTTTGACAAAAGGGAAGTAACCATCCTTATAGAAATTATGTGAGTATCCACTATGATTTGATTTAGTAAGAAGACAAAAATCATTGAATGAATGGCATTTTGGCTTTCCACCTTTGAAAACAAAGCTCAAATTCCTATCCAAGTGGTAAACTAATCTGGAAGCTATAGACATAACCAAACACTGACTATGAAGTACAAGGCAGTATAGCAAAGTTATCTGTAAGAGTGTATAGTCAAATGACCAGAAAGCTCTATAACCTATTGTCAAAAATCATTTATATAGGAAGAATAAGCAAGAGGCAAAAATAAGTTAAAAACCAAGAACTTTCTACTATTGGATTTTTTTTTTGAGACAGAGTTTCTCTGTGTAGTTTTGGTGCCTGTCCTGGATCTCACTCTGTAGACCACAACTCAGAGAGATCTGCCTGGCTCTGCCTCCTGAGTGCTGGAATTAAAGGTGTGTGCCACCACTGTCCGACTATTGGAATTTTTTTTTAAATGAATGTGTGTCCAATGAGGACAGACATTATCCCCCCCCAAAGTCTATTCTGTCTATATTGACAGCAATAGCATCAATTCTGTAGTATATTTTAGTGGTTCTGTCTTCTAATCCATGATATTCAGTGGTTAATGGATGCTTTTCAATGTCTGAGAATGAAAAAAATAGAGCAACAATTTTTCACTGTATGTAATTCTATACCATGAACTAGGGGAAAATACATAGATACTCCCTTAAAACTTGAATAGTGTATACAATTTTATATAAATACAAATGACTTTATATGGACTTATCTTATACTTTAGCTACATGTCTAGAAATCTGAAGGAAGTGTCTAGCACATTCACGTATGAACTACCCTTAAGTGTCCTTGCAGTTGAGGTAGAAGTATATCTTTGCATCATTTAGATAATTCCCCTAAATATCCTTTATACTTTATAAATATAGGCATGAAGTAAGCACTGGAAATTGTTTTGCTCCCTTATAAATAGATTTTTTTCAACACATGACTCAAACATGTCAGGAGTGCTTTACAGATATCTTGCTTTCTATATTTTGAAAGAAGTTCATGCCTATAATTCAAGCACTCAGGAGGCAGAGGGAGGAAGAGCATTATTTCAGGCCCAGTTTGGACTACTTAGAGTTTAGAGCCACCTTGATTTAGATAGTGAGAATCTATCTCAAAAATGTAGGGGTGGGGATATAGCTCAGTGGTAAAAAAAAAAAAAAATTGTTGAACATGTGCAAGGCTCAACCTTCATCATCAGCATTGAAGTAATCATCATCATCATCATCATCATATCATGATCATCAAAATGTGTATTTTTGTTCTCATCATAACACACATCATGCAAATACCAAATTCTAACATAGTTTAGTGAAATAATCATATGTTTCTTTTCATTTCAATAATTCCGGTTTCATGGTTTTAGAATAATTAGTTGATCTCCCTTGGTTTGCTTATTCTCTGCGAACTATAGAAAGAGTTGAATAATTTTGATAAGCTAAATTGCCCCATGTGTAATAAACAGATTTTCCTCCTTTGGGATATTGTGTGTCTGTGCATGTGTGTGTGTGTAGATGCACTTAGTGTGGGTGAACTCCCTTATGCATGCATGTGTAGTAGCCAAAGGTCAACTTCAGGTATCTTTCTTTACCACCCTCCACCTTACTTTTTAAGACTGTCTTTCACTGAACCTAGATTTTGCAGGTTGGGCTAGAATGACTAGCCAATGAACTTCAGAATATATGACTGTATATGTCCCTAATTCCCCAAACCAACACTAGCGTTACAAGTACGTACTATCACATATGGTGTTTATGTGGATGCTAGGGGTCAGAATTCAAGTCATCATAATTGTGTGGTAAACACTTTACCCATTGAAGTAAATAGTGGACTGGCTGTAGTTTTAGAAGATTTTACCTTCAGTAACTTTTAATTATTTCTAATGAATCTAATGTTTGAGTTGAGATTACAGATCTATGTAAGGGTATTGAGTGAACATTCTTAATATGCGAGATTCTGCCATAATAACAGTCACTCTCCTATTTCCTATTTGAGTTTTAGGTGTTCTCACATTACATTGAAATTTTGCTTATTCACCTGACTTTCCTACTGTGGAAGTTTGAATGTAATTGCCCCCCATAAGCTCATAGGAAGTGACACTGTTAGGAGGTGTGGCTTTGTTGGAGTAGGTATGGTCTTGGAGGATGTATGTCACTTGTGGAAGTGGGCTTTGAGGTCTCATACATGCCTAAGCCATGCCCAGGAGTTCAGTTCACTTCTTGTTGCCTTCTGATCAAGACATAGCCAGCACCATGTCGGCCTGCATGACACCATGTTCCCTGCCATGATAATAATGGACTGAACCTCTGAAACTGTGACTCACTTCAATTAAATGTTTTCCTTTGTAAGAGTTGCCGTGGTCATGGAGTCTCTTTACAGCAACAGAAAACCTAACTAAGACAGAACCTCTTAATACCAAAACCTCATTTCATCCAATTCTGTATCTCCAGAACTTAACACAATATTTGACACTTAGTAAGGATACAATAAATGTACTTAGATAATAAAATTGCCTCAAAAATATTAACTTTTGTCAAACAGTTTCATAATTTGAAGCTTAATTAGTGTTTTTTTTAAAGCTTTTGCCATGTACTCCTGTATTGCATTAAGTTTTAAGTTCTCCTCTCTGCTTTTGTAGAATCTTTCCCAATGGGGAAATTGATTTCTTTTTGTTGTTTTTTGTTTCATGTTATTTTTGAGACAGGGTTTCTCCTGGAACTTGCTCTGTAGACCAGGCTGGCCTTGAACTCAAAGAAATCCACCTGTTTCTGCCTCCCAAGTGCTGGGTTTAAAGGCATGTGTCACCATGCCCGGCTAGGGTAATTGATTTCTGATGAAGATTAACACTCGTTATATAAACAGAGACAGTTTGATCCAGTAGTATATAACATGGTCATAAAATACAAATTGAAACAGACTATAAAAACAAAATAAATTTGGATGACACTAGAAAATACAGAAAAATAATCTTTCATCCCAGATCAGATTCATATAAAGAACTATTAGGTGTTTGATTGAAACATCTGAAGTAATTAATTTGCTTTTACTTTTCTGATCCAAAGTTTTCACATATGTCTTAGGCCCTCAGTTCTTTTTTTAAAAAATCGTTAACATATAAACACAAAGCAAACTTGTCTTTGTCTACTTTCTACATAATTCTCTATGGATAGCATTTGGTGCTAGAAAGCTTCCAAGAAAAAAATATCCCCATCCATGATGGTGCATTTTCAAATTCACCTTTAACCACAATTAGATTGGTGATCTCAACCTTTTGTTTATATCCTTTCAAATCTTCTAGAAGCTTCTACAGTATATAAGGTATGCATTTGTGTTCTATAACAAAAATAGTATGTAAGGAAGACTTTACCTACCATCCATACATTTCAAGTAGGGTATACACCCCTATGATATTTTAATATTTTGTTATTAAAAACAGCAATATAAATTGCAATGCAATGTTAATAGTTCTTGAGAAAATATTAAATGCTTTCCTTTTCATCTGTTGAAAAAATCATTAACATTGGTATAATAAAGGATTATTTCTTAAACATAAACCTGAATTTACCTTCAGAGAAAGAAAATAAACAGAAAAGAGGGAAATATTGGATTTAAACATCCTTGGTGTATGTTCTTTTTTCCTTTATATTTAGTGCATTACCCTGGGCAGCTTCAGCTGCATAAGCTTGTTATGCGGGAGCAGTAGTTTTCTGACTACTTTGTTAAGAATGTGTTTATCATCTCACAGTGTACGGTTATTCAGTTAAGATTAATCTTCTCTCAGCATTATAATGTGAACACAATTTAGCAACAACCAAACTGTCATCGCTATGTCAGCAAAAATGTATGTAAATTTCTAGAACCTCATGGATGACTAATGGATTACACTATAACAGAAAGGAAGTTGGGATTTTTATTTTCCTCTAGAGATACAACAAAATATCTGTACTGATGCCAAATCTATATACTGAAAGTATTTATTTTTACTGAGAAAATGTTGCTTATTGGACTACCTTTAGGAACCGTCAGAACTGAAAACAGACTGTAACCCTCAAACTCCTTATAATAATTCTAGGCCACATGTTCTAAAGCTACTTGGAAATTAATGCTCAATATTTTCCATAAAATTTCCTTTTCACATAATGAGAATGTGAGTGTTTTTCCAGGGGGAAGAAATGGATTGAAAATGCTCTAGACAACCTAATTTTTGTTTTTCAATAATAGTATAACATTGTCTAACAAAGTATCACAATTTTAGTGGCCACTGTCAATGATTTGAGTTTCTTGATGACTTTTGTTTCAGATGTCAATGTGTAGGTAGTCTTTGTCAACAAAACATATGCTAGAACAGCTGAGCTGGATGATTCATTTCTAAGATGGTTTCTTCATTTACACATCTGATACCTTGGTACTCATTGGACTTTTTCTCCCTACATAATTAATGTGAATTTCATGTAGTATAGTGTTTTTAAAGCTGATCAAAAGACTGGGAGAAAAGTTGTGAGTTTCTCTCAAGCTAGCTTCTAGAATCTCAAAACACTGTTTATGTCATACACTATTAGTTCAGCTTATCCCTGAGATCAACCAAGACTTGGGGGAGTAACAAAAGCCACAATCATATGGTAGAGTAGCAGAAACACATATGTTTATCTTTATCACAGTATGCATTGTCTTGAATTTTAAGAGACTGCATGTATGAGACCCACATTTAATAAGATGCTGAGGTATTTGGATTGGGCTATTGTATTCTTTGGGAACTTATAAAATTTTTGTTCTAGTTTGAGGTTGTCTGAAGCTCAATAAATACACTTGATCAATTTTAGAATCTGGTGGAAAATAATCCTCTAGAGATTTTTATTATTACTAAATTATTGATCTTTGATACTGAATTTGAAATTCAACATGCTTTGTGAGAACAAGTATTCCAATATATACCAAAGTATACCACCAATACCATCACACTATATTAAATTTTTAAATTTCCTCAGACATAAACTGAGACATCCAATAAACCATCATCTTTCTCTATTTCTTTTTTCCTATAATGAGATTGTTTTCAAGTGTTTATCATGACTGCAGATATCTCATTAATACTCAGGAGCTGATATTTACAGTGCTTGTAATAATGTCTTTACTACTGAGGAATATGAGCAACTTGCAAAATGATTTCTCATTTGAAGAAATGGTGCTAGATAAATAAAACCACTTCAAATTATCTAACACTGTACTTGTTTAGATGAAGAAGATCCAGTGACCAATTTTGTTTTACTTTCACTAAATGATATGGTTACTTCAACATCTTGTAGAAATAGCCTTTTTGAGATGAAAGTGGGTAGTTATCCATTTTTCTGTCAAAAAAAATTATTTTCAGAATAAAAAGTTTGGCTTTATATCTAATGGAAATCAGTTTAGTGTAATAATTTTATAGGGTGGTAGTATTGGTAGGATGTGTTGTATATGTTGGAATAATTGCTCACGAAAAGCAAATATATTGTAGATGTTACAAGCAACCCAAATGATGCTATACTTCATAAAATTGAGTAGGATATATCCCTTGAAAGGACCCATTTCCTTGTTTTGAACAGTAATTCTTAAGCTTTTCTATTGAATGTACATAATAGCAGAAGAGAACAAAAGCTCTGCCCACAAAATTTACTCCAGTTTTATTTGGAATAGTTCTGCAAATTTTGTTTTCTCTGCTTAGTACATAAGTTTTCTTATAAAAATAATATGTCCACTAAAAGTCCAAATGTAAACTAATAATAATAAAAGATAATGAATGTCTTTATACAACCCCTGGGAAACCACAGAACACCGCTGGCATATTTGTATCTTAGTAGTGTAAGTGAAACTATTGGGTAGAAAGGATGTCAGCAAATATAAATTTTTTCACTTCCTTTAACAAAATATAATGATTTCAAAAATAATACCGGAAAATTGGAAGAACCATAGTCTGATATTTCAACAACATTTACAAAATCAGCTGCCACTTCCATAGTCCAACATCTTTATTTTAACTTATCGTTTGGTTTAAACAGACTTAACTTGGGTATTCATGTTTTTAGGCAGCATTTAAAAGCTACATTTTAGAATAGTGAACAAGATCTTAGGGACATAATTTTCTCTCTCCTCTTTTCAAACTAGAATAAAATTCTACCAATTCAAGTTTGGTTAGAAAAGTCAAAATGAGAGTCAACAATTTCCCAAGCAAGTGAAATATTGGCTGTATAATTGGTAGGCACCACCATGGTCACACATTGAAAAAGATAATATATTTTCTAAAGTTTACTCAGAGATTTCACGTTTTTGTTTTTAACTTAAAAACTTCAGAACACTAATATCAATCTGAAGATAGACAAAAGCTCACAAATTTTAAGTAATGTAGTATAGATTAAAGGCCACACTTTGGAAGAAAACCAAAGTAGGCCTGCCTCTGAGTTTTATTCTTATAGTTCTTGAAATCATGTGGATTGGAGGAAGAGTACACATGCACGCACATGCACACACACACAAACATACACACAAGCTCAACATTTTATGTTCTTGTTTGACACTGAGAAGAGATAATAGTACTCACAAACCAACATGTTACTTTTCCTGACATCATGTGACTCATAAATATTCAGGATCCTGTCCTTAAAATGGATTTTAAATAACACTGAATTGTATTGTTGGAAATAATTATATCAAATCATTTTAAGGACTGCACTGAGCACTCTCTTTTATGAAGTGCTTAGTCTCCAGAAGTTAATGGTCTCTAAATAAAAATTTTTGGCTGGCAGATGTATGAAAAGTTTTCTGTACCAGTCACCAATGCAAGTCAACCATGAGTCTATCAATCACAGAGTTAAAAAGCTTTGTCGTATAGCACACTTAATACCCAGTGTAACAAATTAGTATTACCATTCCTTGATGCAATACAAACTCATTTTCTTAAACTGCTATTGTACTGAATGCCAGGGTTATAAATGAGCAGAACACAAATTGATTTGCATGTAATAACAGTGGCAATAAACCTTTCCTGGTTCATGCAATTTTCCCCATCTGTTAACAGAGAACAAGTTTAGGATCTATTATTATTCCCAGAAGGAGACTTACCCAGCTGGACATCTATAACACTTGGCTGATTTTCCATGGGGAACAATGGCCTGGGAGGCTTGTCTGTGAGCAAAGCTAGAAGAGAAAATGAAAGAAAGTAATGGAAAAATTGAGATAAATTATAGGGTAAAGATGATTCTATCGTGTATGATATTTAATGTTTGTAGACTTGATGGTGTGTAAACATTTATTAGACAGTGTTCGTACTTGGGCTGTTACTCTAGTCATACAATATCCATTTTCCAGCAAATAAAAACCATCATTGATTCACTTAAAATAAGATATCCCCACAGCTATATTTTCCAATGCATTCAAACAAATGGGGTATTTGTTTTGGATGTATTTTCATAACCTTGTATGTGTCAAGAAATATAGATTGAAAAAATAAAATCAGAGAAACATTAAAATTCACATATTGGCTTTGTGGCACTAATAAGTCTCAATGAATTGCAGCAGAGATTCCCTGTAGCATAATCCTTGTAAGAGTCTAAGTCATCCTGATGTTTTGCCCTAATCTTCAGTAATGCAAGATAGGACTGAGAGCTTCTTTAGAGACTGATTTTAAAAAGTCAGCCCTTTTTGTTTACCAAGCCAGGTGTTTTGTGTTAACAGACAAGGAAGTAAAATATTCGTCTTTGCTCTCAATTTATAATCTAGGGCTGTGAACACTAGACTAGCACGACAAAGTAAAAAGAGAACAAACCATAATATAATATAATGAAAGGTTGTAGTGCTTAAGCAGTGAATATATATATATATATATATATATATATATATATAGTGGAGAAAAGAGATCAATGCTGGCTGAAAGGGTTGGGGGGATTTTTATGAAGGGACTTGATGTGCATATGAAACTTAAAAGATGAAATAATGGAACCTTAAAAACACAAATCATGGCATAGTGATGAAAGTTATCAAGAATAATGTATGTACAAAAGAACGATCTCATGAGAAGGAATTGGATGAGTGATGTGAAGAACCAATTGCTCATGGAAGGGACAATATAAATTGGAAATGACAGTACATAGATAGGGAAGGATTCAATTCTGAAGGATTTTTAGAAATATACTGACAGATTTGGGACATGACATTGTAGGCTAGAGTGCCATTGGTGATTCTTGGAGTAAAACAATTACTCAAAGGTAAAGTGAATCTAATGGTGGTTAAATTGGCATGTGGGATGTGCTGGGGTAGAAGAAAGGTAGGTAAGAAAACACAGTACTAGAGGTGAGACAGGGCAAAGCAATGAGTAAGACGAGGAGTCCAGCAAAATGAAAAAAGAAAGAGAAGAAACAAATCTAGAGATAATCAGAAGAAAGCAACAGAGGACTTGGCCAACATAAAGAAAATGTCCTGTGTACTGTTGTCATACAGACAGCCTTATTTCACCCTATTATTCATATCCTGAATTCATTTAAATTATTACTGTATTAATGCCTTGCTTAAAATATATAACTAGATCTTACCTCTTTAAAATGTTTTATAGATCTATTTAATACACAGGAGGCTTAGCACTGGGCTAGGTTAAAAAAGATAACCATTAAACCCATCATTAATTGACTTTTTAGGAAATCCCTTCTGATATTAAAAATGTCTACTTCATATTTCCAAGTATATTTAGAAGAAAAAGTGACAAGTGTTGATTATAGGATATGTACAGTTATAGAAATAAAAAATCTTGGTAAGATTCTTAAAAATAATTCTTGATGACCAAAAATATACCAGAAATATATAGAGAGAAGATATTTGTATAACACAGTCTCCATCTTCCTTAATTGCCTGAGATAGAAAATTTTCATTGAATGAATTGTTTGCATTTTTCAATAAATCCTCATTGGTAGCCCACAAAATACATACTGTTCTTAGAGAATTTAACAATATTTTTTAAATCAAGCAGATTTATAGCTAATTCACACAGACCTAAAAGTCCAATTTTTATAATGTATTAATTTCAGTTGATATTAATAATATGACCTTTAATTATTATTTAGAATATAATGAATAAGAGTTTAAATATCTGAATTCAAAACCAAATCACATCAGAAGCTCAGTTTGGCTGCCATAGTTGAGTACTGTCAGCAACAACAAAATATTTGAAACAACAATTGAAACAATTTGAAATTTTCCATTGACAAAAATCTGGTTAGGTAAAACTGTGATAATTTTATATAACTATAACATATATTATGATACAGTAGATTGAAAGAATGAGGTACATTTGTAAATTTGATATAAACATATCTCTAATATTGCTAAGAAGCAAGATTGTAAATACTGTAAATAGCATGGTACTACTGAATAAATAACTGTAAATATTTAAATGAATAAAATTGGATAAATATGGGCTATTCTGGCATAGATATATGTACAATGTGTAACAGTGGTTTCCACTAAGGTGAGGAATTGGTTAGCTGAGGAATAGTGAGAGATATGGTAAATGCAGAATGGTAGCCTTCACAAACATTCAAGTAACATTACACAGATTGAGCAGGTATGTATTTAGGACTATACATATACACATATGTATACATACACATATATGTATGTAACAAAGTTTAATGAGAAAAAGATCATGAATTTTTGGTACCCATGGGTCCAGCCTCCAGCCGTGCAGGGCTCAAAGGGAATCCATGGAGTCAGCATACTATGACTATTTATCTGAAGGGGTAAGGGAAAAGATACTCACACACTCCTCTTGATGGTTTCCTTCAGACCTTTTTTTTTAAATTATTCTTTTGCATTCTCTTTACTCTTTATTTTCCTGGGGATTCCCTTCTCTCATTATTGATGTTTTCCTTCTAATTCTATCTTTATTCTTGATAATTTTCTTCTAACTTCTTCTAACTCTCTTTATTCTTTTCCTTACAACTTATATACCCTAGCAAAATCTTTCAGGCAATATAAATATTACAATGTGGTTACATTCTATTTTTCAAGTGACTAATTACAATGAATACAAGTAAAAAAAACATGCTATCTATATCCCTTAACATGATTAAACATTTTATGTATTACAGGTGAAAAACAAATTATCCTAAGAACCCACATACATTCATACCCAAGCAACTTGTTATAGATTAACAGTGTAGGCAAGCAAGGTATTCTTTTACTGGCAAGCTATGTTTTGCAGCTACAAAGAAAAAAACAATCACTTTATTACTTATCTTGAAAGGTAATCTTATAAGGATTCTTAAAGGAATCACAAACTATAATTTTATACATGAAAAAGAATCAGCTATCTCTACTTTAAATCTCTAGGGTGCATACTCACTCCTCAATAGTTTTTTTATATTAAGAGATTGAGGGCAGAAATGGGTGTAAGGAATTAATCATCACCTTTGGTCATCAACCAATCCTAGCAAGAAAAGTATTTTAGCTAATGATAATTGGGCTGCTTTGTTCTTGTTCCCTAACTTTAACGAGTTCTTAATTCAACTATGTGCCTTTCTAAAACTTTATCTTCTTGGGTTTTTCACCTCAAAGATATTTAACAAAACATCATAGTCTAACTTTAAGCTATTTTCACAGCTTTGTTTCAGCTATGATGCATTCTGAAATTTGTGAACATGTCACCCAACATTAAGATTGAAAGAATTTAAACTAGCTGGGCTACTGGGACTCAATTTTTTCTTAATCATTAACCTAAGTGCTTTGGGATGTTTTGTATGTTAAATGTGTTGCTCTGATTGGTTAATAAATAAAACACTGATTGGCCAGTAGCCAGGCAGGAAGTATAGGCGAGACAAAGAGAGAAGAGAATTCTGGGAAGTGGAACAGTGAGTCAGAGAGATGCTGCCAGCCACTGCCATGACAAGTGAGATGTAAGGTACTGGTAAGCCATGAGCCACCTCTGGAATTGCCAGAAAGTTCTGAGTATGTCTGATGATGAACCAGCAACTGAGCCATTCATCAGGATCTTGATCACTAGCTCAGAAACAACCCTAACAGCACCCCATGTAATGATAGCAATAAGATTAGTTAAAATACATGCTACCATGGGCAGCACAGCTCATTTGCTTCTCTCCCCCATCCCTCTCTTTTAAATTTCATCTCAAACTCAAAATTACTGCTTAGGAAAATAAGATAAGAACTGTTGAAATCAAGCCTCCTAAACAACAGAGTTGACATTTACAATTTTTTTTTTTTTTGGTTTTTCGAGACAGGGTTTCTCTGTGTAGCTTTGCGCCTTTCCTGGAGCTCACTTGGTAGCCCAGGCTGGCCTCGAACTCACAGAGATCTGCCTGGTTCTGCCTCCCGAGTGCCGGGATTATAGGTGTGCACCACCACCGCCCGGCTGACATTTACAATTTTATCAGAAAACTCATCCTAGACATTGAGGGGGAATAATTTGGGTACAACTACATGTTACTTTGTGATTGAAAGGATGGAAACAAGGGATTCAGTTTGATACACATTTCAGTCTGTATTCCCTCCCCTACCCTTCCATCTGTAACTGCTTATCTGCTTGTGTTTAATTATCCTTAAATATAATTGCTCTACAGAGCATACCAACACACTGGGCTTAATGTGCTAGTGAAGCTACTAGAGTTACTGTCTGCTTCTTCCTTAAGTGAGATTTTATGTGTTCAACACTAACATTGTCGAGGAGTATGCTCAAATTAACTCTTTTCTATTGAAAGCAGTAGTTTACATCATGTACCACCAGACCAGTCAGTGTAATTGACATGATTTGACAATGCCATGAACTTAGTAGAATATATGAGTAGCATTATTTATTGAAAGGGATGAATCAGTTGATTACATTGTCTACACATTACACACTATTATTACAATTTTTATTGCCCTTTTCTTCTTTTCATCTATTTAATTAGATTTTCAAAATGATCAAGTGAAAGAGAGTGAAAAGCAGCCATTAATTTCTGTGAATAATTCCATTTTGGAACAAGTATGTTAAGGTCAATCAACTGGACCACCCCCACAAAGCCTATTCAGTACCATAGTACTTGAAATCACATACCAAAACCACTATTTAAAACAGCACTTAAAATCACATACCAAAATTTCTATTTTTATTGCAACATTTAGCTGTTCACACCTAACAGTATCTCCTACATTTACTGGAGGATGAAATCTAAACTTGTCACTGAGGAATATAAATCATGGCAACTATAGTAGAGTCTTTAAAATGCTCTTGAATTTTTACTTCTCTTCAAACTTATCAACTGGACATATCAAAGTTTTTTCCTCATTTTTGATATTAGTACACTACATTAATTTCTAAAACTGCATCCTGACTGAAATCTTTCCCTAAATCTTATAGTTAAGCAAAGTTATCCTTTATAATAGTAACCAAAGTGATCATGTGGTTGTTGAATAGGAGTGGCACCCATAGACTCCTAGACTTGGATGCTTGGACAGTAGGGGATGACACTATTTGCTAGTAATTATGATGTGTGGCCTTGTTGGAAGAAGTATGTCACTGAGGGTGGACTTTGAGGTTTCAAATGCCCAAGCCAGACCCAGTGGCTCCCCTCTTCCTGATGCCTGCAGATCTAGATGTAAAACTCACTGATCCTTCTCCAGCACCATGTCAGCTTGTATGCCATCATGTTTCCCAGCATGCTGATAATGGACTTAACCTCTAAAACTGTAAGCAAGCCTAAATTAAATGTTTGCTTTATAAGAGTTGCCATATTTATCATGTCTCTTCATAGCAATAGAGCACTGTTAAGACAGATTGTTTATTTAGCATCTTTTGTTATCATGTGTCATTCTAAGGCATTTTATATTACATCTGGCAAATAATTTGCACATAAAGTCCCATAGATTCGATTCCCAAAGCAGCAATCTGAATTAAGACCTTTCGGATATCGCCATGTCCACAATATTCTCCCTAACACCTTCAACTTCCATTTTGACGTCTACCTAAACTCCAACAAAAGCTTCTCTGATAACCACAGAAGAAATTTTTTTCTTGTCTGAAATCCCAAAGTATTTACAAGTTCTCTGAACTATTCATCTGGTAAATAGCAAGCATTGCCTTGAATAAAAAACTAATCCTCACTTTTTATGGATATGCCAAGTCATCCCGAGTGGATTTCTAATCTCCTGCATGATAAAGATCATGTCTCCAATAAGTCAGCATACAAAGTAATATTTGACCTTGTAGAACAAATAAACACAATCTCCAAATTAATTTTCACTAGAAAATAGGGCTTCCCATGGGCCTCTTTGATGGCAAGGAACACAATTTTGCTGATTAAAGCAAAAGGAAAACTTATCATGGGGCTTTCTCAAGGATAGCTGGGACATCTGGGGAACTAGGTCTAGAAATGGAAGAAACTAAGGCAGCTGTATAGACAAGAAAGACTAAATTGGTTTTATGGCTTTTAAAATGTGTTCTACTTTATTGTGTTTTACTTTTTTGTTCTGTCTCAGTTTGGTCAAAATTTAAACACCCTAAGAAAAATAAGCTGAATGTACAAATTTTGAGCTTTTATTATAATCAAGAATTCATGCATGAGGGAAAAAGAATCCCCTAAAAGCAGGTTTGCTCAGCTTCTACATTATTAAAACTTACTTATAAACCAGTGGTTCTCAACCTGTGGGTCATGACCCTTTGGGGGGGTCGAAGGACCCTTTCACAGGGATTGCCTAAGACCACTGGAAAATACACTTGTGATGTAGCAACAGAATTAATTTTATGGCTAGGGGTCACTACATGAGGAACTGTGTCAAAGGGTCATAGGATCAGGAAGGTTGAGAATCACTGTGCTAGACAATAATTCATCAAAATGACTATTCTGTTGTTGCTGGATACATAATAGCCTCTGTACAATCACATGTCAGTAAAATCTATCATAATGATAGACAGTGGCCAATGGCCAAAGGGGAATAAAATCATCTTTTGTAATAATCCCCAACCAAAAGGGAAATATAGGCTGCTACTAAAAAGAAATGAAAACTAGATAGCTAAGTCACAGTATGGGCATATTTCATTAATTTCTATTACAACAATATTCCTTGGAAGATATACTATTAATAAGATGTCTTGAAGATGTGCTTTTATCACACAGATTCACTACTCAAGGCAATGTGCATTTCACTAATCAAAACAGCAGTATTTGTCCAAATACGTTCAAAGTTCCAAATATTAAAATCTTTGTCAATTGGCAGAAACTACTCACTGGCCTTGGGTGTCTTCCAAATTACTCACACTCATAAAGTAACTCCAAAAGGGGGAGGGGATGGAGTCATAACAAATCTATGCATCAGTCCCAAAGTGGCAAGGTACATGAGAATCATCATTTATCTGGTGCTGTGAGGCAATTAAGGACTTGAAAAGGAAAATTAGCTAAAGCCTCCCTATGTGAAGATGGAAAGGAAGCTCTTCCCAAGCAAATTAGATTCAGGAGAAGTGAGAAAGCTTGTAAATAGCCTTCCTACAATCATGAACAGAGATTTACCAATCCAAACCAGATCGTTGATTAGTGTGAAGATTTCAGACGTCGAACACAGCATTAATACAAAAGTTTCTGAACTCTGAACATATCAAAAGTAACATCACTCATTGAAATACTTTGTATTTCTTTTTGTAAATTAGGTACCAATCTTCTAAGGCCAGGAATATATCTTTATGAAAAACCAAATAATAGATTTCCTTATTCTGAATATGGTGTACACATTTTACTATTTAATCTAAATCCCCTTTTCATAGAATTACAAAGATGAGAACCCATGTAGTGGATAGCTGTTCTGTCTATGACCTTGAAGTACTTGCCCCTGGAAGGATGCTCCTTCAAGAGGAAGCAGCATTGACAAGCACCTAATTCAAGATGAGTGGGAATCATCCCAATAAACACATTTTGGATAAAAAAGAAAGAGGAGAGAGGTGGCTCACGTGTGTCTCAGGTCTTAAGGGTAGCCCTGAGCCATGTCCCAGGAGCAGGTATTTCAAGGTCATAGACAGAACAGCTATCCACTACAAACCCACCTAATTTAGGTGGTAATCCAAGAAACACACACACACACACACACACACACACACACACACACACAGACACACACACACACACACACACACAAATTAGGATAATTCACTATCAATCTTAATCTTCCAAATCTATAAACACAACCAGAATCTGTCACATATAAAGTGTCTCCTTTGTCTTATTCCTTGTTCTGTGTCCCCCACTTCAAAGATTTCACTCCAGTCTTTAAGTATCCAAACTGGCACATCTCTCATCAAAACCAATTTCAAAGGTGCCTTTTATTATGGATTTCAGCCACCTTTTAGTTCCCTTTATAGGCTTGTCTCTAAATGGGGAGTGTAAGGCTTTATTCCTTTGTAGGCAGTTTACCAGAAAACACATACTGGGCCTCAGTGTCCTTCCCTAAATTCATGCACAGTGCAAGGAAAATAAGACTCCCTTAAAAGCATAAATGTTGGGCATTAAACAGAGTAGATCTTAGTGGAAGTCTATGAAATCTGAGAATATTATTTTCTTTGAGATTATAATCAGAAATTTTATGACTAATTCTCCCACTTTGTGACATTTTAGGAAAGAGATACTGGGGATATTTTAAATAAATAAATACCTGTGAAAAGCTAAGCTTTGTTTTCAATTCAGACTGCTATTACTTTTATCAACCCTCCACTCTAGCAATTTTTTATGATTATTTTCAACTACCCCAATTATTGTGTATTCTGCCTTATTTATAGCAGGAGACAAAATGCTATGAACTGTTTATTAAATGCATTTACAAGGGGAATACTTTCTCGAGATGTCTCCCTTATGATAAAAAAAAAATCTGTGCAGGACTCAGGGAAAAATCAGTGATTCTCATAATTATTTGGAGAATTTGTCAAACCATTCAGTTACCTATCTCACATACTTCCACATCTCCTATTAAAATATACATTTTACTAAGTAACTTATTGATGATGGCAATGGCGCATGTCTTTTACATGTATGTTACAAAAACAAAATTGTTAAGAACCACTAATAGTGAAGCAGATAGAAATCATATTCAGAGGATTAAATTACTTCAAAAAACACATTCTTGTTACACACACACACATACACACACACACACACACACACACACACACACACACACACACACATCACCCCTGACACAATTTAAAATCACTACAAGCATTTACCTTTTCTCCAGCATAGAACATAAAGTCAGTTATCCCCTTTTAATAAACAAATGGTCCTTTAACAGGAAGATGATAAGTTCCTTGGGAAGTAAGATGCAATTCACTTAGCCATTGCCCCTGTACAGCTCAGAGCCTTCATGGCAACTGGCTCAGGGCCTGTGTCCTTCCTTGCAACTCAGAGAATGTGCCCTGAGGGTAGTGAATGGTCAGGGCGGCTGTGAAGTTGCCCTGAGATGACCTTTTCTCTAGGTCCCAAATTTATTTCCACTAATATTTTACTTTGAGCAATGCATGAGCTTGGGGAAAGCTTTAGCACAAAAGTAGGGCAATTTCTTCTCAATGCCATTTGACACAGGGTCTTTCTCTGGAGAGAAGATTGTTTATTCAGCACAAATCTGCTCAGACATAAAGCAACTTCTTCAAACTTGAAAAGAAAACAACCTTGGGGAGAACTGGAAATTTAAACAGAGGTTGGGATGGTAGCTCCCACCCTTTTCCTTCATAATATATTTTCCCCTGTTTTTGCCTTTTCTGTCTCAGGGAAGATAGTTGCCTTCTTTTTCTCTAAAATAGTACTCCCAGGACTCATATTGCTGATTTCAAAGAAATTCCACGGTTGTTATTAAAGAAATTAACAAGATAATATATGTTCTGTTTCTACACAGAATCTGGGATATAGTTAGAATTAAAATAAATATGAAAGCTTAGGTATTAGAGTGGTGTCACTTTATATCTTGCATTAAGACCATCATTTTCTGCCCCCCTCCCCCACCTCTCGCCACCTGAGGTCCTAAAAGGGAGAGCTGTCCCTGCCCCTCATCAGCTGCAGCACTTGGGAGAGTGGCCCTTGCACATTGCCTGAGCAACACAGTAGAGCTGGCCCTGATGGTGTAAGTATGAGAGAGTTGCCCCTGAGGATGTGAGAACAGGAGAACTGGCCCCACCCCTTGCTCAGTGTTGCAAGGGGTGAACTAACCAGGGCAATGTGGTGAGAACAAGGGAAAGCTGGCAGGCTGACTAAGCCTGCAACTGCAACTTCCCAGGCCCAAAACCAGGGTTATGAGTTAGCCCACCCCAACATCAACCCCATCTGTGATCTGCTGGAGCACATGAAGGGGCTCCTCCTGCAGACCCAAAGCTGCAGGATCTCCATGACACAAGGCAACAATAGGAAATCAAAGAGGAGTCCCAGTGAGGGCCCAGTATCCATAGTGTAGCAGAAAACAGAGGCCTTAAGTCAGACCAGTGACTTTGCAATGAACAGGTATATGAATAAAAGGGTTTACTGAATGATTCACTGTGTCACACTACAGCTTCCATGATGAGATTGATTTTTATTATTTTCTCTTAAATTTTATTTTATCTTGGGGGTAGATTGCAAGGGCAGAGGGCAGATAAGAAGGGACAGGGAAATGAATGGGATGGAGATGCATGATATGAAAGACACAAAGAATAAATAAAAAGACAGTTTAAAAAAGATCATCATTTTCATGTGTGGTTGCTGATCAGTTAAGACCTAGAATTTCACCCAGATCAAAATGCTTAGGGTATAAGACACTGAAAGATATGTAATTTTAGAGCTAGACAAACCTTTGACAAATGAAGAAATGGAATGGCAGAAAAGAAACTGATATGTTCAGCATCATGTTGCACTTTAGTCCTAAAAGGATTAAAATTCAAGATTTAAATGTCTAATATTTTTACCACTTCTCAATGGATAACATTCATTCAGCATCAATTACAAAACAGGGTACTTTTAACATTTATTTTCTCTTTAAATCCTCGCAACAACATATAAAGCAAGTTCTATAATTAGCAATATTTGATAAGTAAGAAAGAGTATGCTCACCAAGATTAAATTTTTTTTGCCCAGAGTTACACAGGCCAAGGGCGCAAATCTATCTTACTCTTGAGATCAAGCTGGTAGGCATTATACTACACTGTCACTTCCATTCATTGTTCTTAGATTTAAGACTTCTTTTGTTTTAAAATCTAAAATACAGCTTATTAGAGACAGATGTGGTAGAATACACTTATAATTACACCATAGTAGAGACAGAAGAATCTCTACTTTGAAGCTATCTGAGATAAGTAGTGGGTTTTAAGCAAGCTGTGACTTTACAGCGACACCCTTTCTCAAGACAAACAAACCAAAAAGAATACCATATGCTTCTATGCAAACATTACCATCTATGTGACTGAATTAATGAGATTTGGATAATGTCCTAGTTTTCTGCTGGAGTTCCCACTGGATTGAATAGAGGTAGGACTAGGTTGTATAAACTACACTGACAGAGCTTTATTCCTCCCCTTTTCTAGATTCCAGAGTTTCCACATTTCTTCATGTTTGCCCCTCTTTCATCCTCAATGCTAGCCAGGGCAAGGGGAGAGGCCTTGTCACTTCATAGTGAATTTCTCTTCCTCCTCCCTTTTATGGATGAAGCTTGAAGGGATTTAGAATTGTGATGGAAATGAATCTCTGGGCATATCTATGAGGGAGTCTCTAGATTAGGTTAATTGAGGTAGGAAGTTTCGCCCTGAATGTGGCTGATACCATTTGAAGAACTAGAGTCTAGGGCTAAATAAATAGGACAACTGGAACTGAGCACAAGATTTCATCTCTTCCTCTCTTCCTGAGTGCTGATGCAATGTGAGCAGCTGCATAGAGTTACTGCTGCCGTGACTTCCACACCATGATGGACTGTAACTTCAAACTGTGAGCCAGAACAAACCCTTCCTTCCCAAAGTGGTTTTTCTCATGCATTTTGTCACAGCTACAAGTAACTACACTGGCTTCATCTTGATCTTCCAGGTTCGTTTCTGTTTCTGAGCCAGGTAGCTAGGAACTATAATTCCATTTCAGCCTTAATTTTTTCTTTTTCTATAGCAGATGAAAATATGGATGTCTTTGAGAAGGAACACTCTTTTGCCTAGCTCCATTGTTGTATGAATCCTCAATGGTCTTATAATAAAAACCTGGAGTTAGATATTGGGGTAAATGCTGAAAGATCAGAGAGACAAAGGAACAAGCCATAATCACTTCTCACCTTTCCAACTCCATGAATCCTCTGACTGAATGCCTCTAAGTCCTCAGCCGAAAGGGCCTGAGTTCCTATCTCCTCACACCATATATTCCCTTCTCATCCCAGCCATTTAACTTCCTATCCCACGCAGCCTTCCTAGTGCTGGGATTAAAGGTATGTGTGCTTCCCAAATGCTGGTAGCAAAGACATGAGATCTTAAGTACTGGGATTAAAGGTTTGTGCCACCACTGCCTGGCTCTGTTTCTTTTAGACTGGATTAATCTCGTGTAGATGAGGGTGGCCTTGAACTCACAGAGATCCAGATGGATTTCTGCCTCCCAAGTGCTAGGATTAAAAGTATGTGCCACCACTGCCTGACCTCTACATTTAATCTAATGGCTGTCTCTGTCCTCTGATCTTCAGGCAAATTTTATTTGTTAATGAGTAAATCAAAATATCACCGCACACCATGCCAGATACACTAATTAAATTAAATATTAGTGGAATTTTGTTTTTTTTTTTGTTTTTGCAAAAGGTTATTATGTGACCCAGGCTAGCCTCAGACTCTCTATGAAGCCAAGGATGACCTTGGACATCTGGTTTTCCTGCTTCTACTTATGGAATGTTGACATAAATATGTACTACCACAACTTGTTTCCCAAGGGCTTCATGCATACTAGACAAGATTCTACCAACTGAGCTACATCCCTAGGTTTAAATAGAATGTAAGGAAAAGAAACATAATATTGTATTTTGGATGAAATATAGTAAAATGTGCATGCATGCTTTATATAACTATCAAATGGACTTTTGTTTACCAGTTTAATTTCATTCAAATCAACTTGTTAATATGCTGTTTGTATTTCAAATAAAAACCCATCAAGACAATTATTAAAACTTTTGTTTTCAGCTTAATGGCTTATTTCTTTATGGATTCCAAAACTCATTAGGTACTCATAGCCTGTCAACATAATGTTTTGTAATGCAAAAGGTTAAGAAAATGTACAATATCACTTAAGCAAGTTTATCTGTTTAGATGTGTTAATAGTACCCTATGAGGATGACAGACAAGTGTTGGTGTTAAATAAAAGCTTCTTTAGAATCAAGTGGTTCATGACAAGAATAATTATCTGATTCATAGAATATTCTTTTGGTGGACATTAAACAAAATGTCATATTTAGAACTCAGGAAGAAATTTTTCTAATTGTAGAACTATTCTAATATAAAGAGCTACTTAGTTCAGGATTTGAATTGGAAATAGAGCTGGTGTCAATCATAAGACATTATCCTTTTAGTCTTCTCCATGCTAGCTATTTCCGCATTTATTTTTGACAACTGTCAGTAAGTAATTTGTTTTTCATGAGAGAAAGCCAAATGCATAATCATCAAACCCTATAAATTGGTGCCAGGCATGGTGATGCAACTATCCTGGAAGGAGGGTAAATACTCTGTAAAGAGAGACATATATATCCCTCCCTTTGGCTATCAGACTACTGAAATAATTTACCCCAAATAATTAAAATATCTGTAAGTATCTCATGCTTTAGGAAAGGGAAGGCTGAAGTTGGTCCCAGGCAGAAGATGACCTTATCTCTCAGGAAAATATTTCTATAAATTCTGAAACTTTCTCAAACCACCTTTCAGGAGAGCCTAGACAATTGTGGATCAATGATGGGCAGGACCAGATCTTGACCAGACATTTCATTTATGTATACCTCTTAACCTCTACTGAAACCCAAACCTCTTGCCTATGCCCCTGATGTCAGACATGGGAGTTACTGGATCCCTTTATTTTTTTTTTTCATTTTCCCAATGTAATCACAGAGAATAAGTCTCCTGTGTTTTTCATTGTTACTTGTTCCTTTAATGGGTGAATTGGGGCCTGGTAGTTGAGCTTATCTTGTTGAAGCTTCCAAAGCCATTTTTAACCCTAAAAACTCTGGAAACAGTGACAATTATGAAAATCCACTTGGTTGGCAGAAGCAGAAGGACCACAAGTTCAAGACCATTATAGGTCATATGGGGTGACCCTGTCACTAAACGAAACAAAAGCTAACCAAATGTATAAATTGAAAGACTGTTGACATTTCACAGAAGAAAAAGTAAGACTTGGAGAGATTAAATTTTTTTTAACCTAAGGACTCACTTCTAGACTCTAGAAACACTATTAAGTTCCACTTTTGTAACCACTATTTTGTGGAATCCTATTTTCACTCAAGTCTTATGGATATGAGGTGAGGACTAAAATTACTGTTGTCTTATCATAGAGGAAATCAAGTTTCAGGGAGTTTGGGTAATGTTACCAAAGTTACCTAGCTAGCAAAATGTGCAGAGATGTCATTGAGACTCATCTGTTTGAACTTAAAACTGGAATCTTTGCCCCTAATCTCTCTAGGATGAATATGTAACAGTGTTTTAATTGAACTCAATCACACTAAAATATCTAAAAATCATTTTCATCATTGAAGTCAAGACACAGCCCTTAGAAATCTTGATTAAATTTTCCCACATGATGGAAGCTCTCTGGGAGGTTCCCAAGCTTGTTCCCTGTCTTCATAACACTGATGAGCACTAATTTAATTAATCAAATATAAGTTGATGATCTATGATGTTGAAATTGATTTTCAAACGAAGCCAATTATGACTGCTCACAGTTCCAAGGAGAAAATATAAGCTAAGTGATTTTAATATGTGATTAGTGGATGAAGAAGAATCAAAGGAAAAAAAAAACTAAACTGAACTTACAAAGCACTTTCTCCTCTCCAGCCTGCTCACATTAAGTACAACTGGGAAACTATGGAGGCAAGAATTATCTTTAGAAGGTGAAACAGGGAAACTTAGGAAGCTTCTAATGAGGATGAAACTCTTGTAAAACAGATGCCTTGTTTGTTTGAGTTTAACCTTATAAACTTGCCCACTAAATGGAATTTTGAAGGTGGACCCAGATTTTCTGACAAGTGTGAATCTCCTGAGCTGTCATTAGTAATCCCCTAGTATAGCTTTGTTAAGAAATTGGGCTCAATGCTCAGAAAAAGTGGTTGCCTGTTTCCGTAAGCAGTGTTTGAAATCTTATAAGGCAGGCTAATGCTTTGACAGGCGACCCATTGCCACCAGCCTTCCTTATAGAGAATTAAATGAAGCAACTTCTGAGTGCAATCTGAATTTACCTAAGGGTCCGTACATCTCCCCCATATCATCTGACCTTTTCATCCTTTGCTCTAGAGGACTGACACTTCCTCTGTAGAATATTCCAGTATAGACAGAAACCCAGGTGTTCAAGGCTGCTCTGGCTTTCTGCCCAATTGACCTGGTGCCACTGGATGTTTCCACAGCTAGCATAAGCTTTCCCTGAGAATGTCTGCAGTCAAGAAGTGATCAGGTCATTTGTAAAAGAACAAAAGGCTTTTCAGGAAACTTTTCTGTGGGGGTGGTTGCTTGCTTTTACAAACCAGGGAAAATCCTGCAAGTGGTTGTTGTTGCACTTGGTGAATTAGTGTGTGCTGCTTTGCTTTTAGCCTGACAGGCCAGTTACACAACTGAGTGAAAACCAGGCCTTTAGAATCTTCATCTAAGGTCATCTAGTCCATCAGTGTTTTAACATGAGCCTGACAGCTGGAGCTTACTAGCACAGACCCATTTACCCTTACACAGTCTGAGAGAAGAAAGAGGCACTGCTTGGCTCTTGAGAAGGGAATTTCAGTTCCCAGGACAGCAAAAATCTCCTCACCCTCTCCTGTTTTATGTCTTTCCAGACCTTGGAAATGTCTGTGATGTTCATCAGCGTCTGATCGCACCCTAATTCAGAGCAGATGGCAGCTTGTATGTTAGGGTTTTATAGGGAAAGTCTCTCCCAACTTTCAGAAACACCTGCCACCCACTATCTAGGTCACAAAACTTTATAGCATTGCTGTTGAAAGTATACTCTTTAGATGAAGAATACTTGAGTTGAAATTCTTGCTCTGCCACTTGTTTTTGACCTGGATCAGTCATTCTTAACATCTGATGGGATTGTATTCCCTTAATGCAAAACTGAGGATGATAAATGTACCCAATTTGGGGAATTGTTGTGAGGATTAAATAACATTGAACTTGTAAGATGCTAGGACAAGGGTTAATTCATAGTTTTGTTTTTAATAAATGGTAGCAAATTGTACTGAGTTGTCTTTCCTTCTAAGAATGGAACCCAATTAATTATTCTAGAGTGAATGAATGATGGGAAGTAATTATGAGAATAGGAATGTTGAAATGGAAGGGGAGGGATACTGATGGGAAGATGGCAGTGTATACCAGAGTTAAAGAGGACCAGGATCACCAAAACAATTCTCTTGAACTTGAAAAATTTGGGTCTCTGATACCATGAGATATTGCAAATACTCTGTCCCTAGAGGTCTGCTCTAAAATTCAACATCGATAGCTTCTGCCTTGGTAAGTGCATCATCTTTTTATCTATGAGCTTAAACACATCTACAACAATGCACAAGAAAATGGATAAGCTAGCAGAATCTATCCCTCCCCCAATCCCACCACCAGGTCTTGCAAAATCACAAGGAAATTAAGCAGGATGACTGGAGTTTTGGCAAGATGTCAGCAATTTGGCTGAAAAGCAAACAGGCAAATTATTGGCAGGATAACAGAAGCCATTTCATCAGCTGAAATACTGTCTTCCACAGACTGGATAATTTAAAAGTGGCTCACTTTCTATGTGCTGTCTCTGACCCTGGGACAAAATTGAAGAAATCTGGGTTGGAATCCTGAATCATCTAGTAATTTACAGCAAAATCTTGGTGCAATTCAGCTAACATTTCTATTGATTTGAGTTCTCATCTTAAAGATGAAGATGAAATTTTTCCTGTGTAGTTGTACAATTAATAGGAGAAGCAAACAAAATAAGAAATGATAAAAGTCATAGGAGATATATAACTTTAAATATATGAGTTTTATAGCTGAAAGTTTTCCTGTGTCCCGCTTGGTTCTGCAGCTGCTCAGACTCAAGTAAACACACAAAGGCTTATATAAATTACAAATTGCATGGCCAATGGCTCAGGCTTCTTGCTAGCTAGCTCTTATATCTTAAATTAATCCATTTCCATAATCTACATTTAGAAACTTCCAGACATTCTACAGGGCACAGAAAAAAAAAATGACTGAGAGACTAGGCCTATGGGCTAAAGATGAATGCCCCAACGTTACAGAGGAACTTTGGGTAATTGTCCAGGCAGGCAACTGTATCTGTCATTCTAGATTTTTGGAAGGAACTTACAATGCTCTTCCTGTTTATTTAGGTAATATTGTATCCTTCTGAGGTCTTTGATGTTGTTGAAGACTAGGTAGTTATAATTTTCCTTGGTTATGATAAAAGATAAATTAGATGTAAAACTTTAGATTCACAAATATAGGATCAATAGAATATTTTCTTTAATTTTGCCAAATGCAAATAGACTAGATATTATAATTTATTTCTTGCCTGATAACTGTTCTATTATATGTAATTTTACTATGTTAAAGTTAAAACCTTCTTTTTTGATTAGACAGAAAAGGGGAGGTGTTTTGGGATGTCATTCTGTATGCTGTAAACATGTGTTGCTCTGATTGGTTCATAAATAAAACACTGATAGGCCAGTAGCCAGGCAGGAAGTATAGGTGGGGCAAGCAGATGAGGAGAATTCTGGGAAGAGGAAGGCTGAGTCAGGAGATACCAGCCCGCTGTCCAGGGACCAGCATGTAATGGCACACAGGTAAAGCCACAGAACACGTAGTGACATGTAGATTAACAGAAATGGGCTGTTTTTAAGTATAAGAGCTAGTCAATAATAGGCCTGAGCTAATGGCCAAGCAGTTATAATTAATATAAGCTTCTGAGTGATTAATTGATAAGTGGCTAAAAGACTGCATGCTGGGCAGGACCAGAAGAGCTCGGGAGTGGAGAAACTTCCAACTACAGAGTTTTAAAACTGTAATGTCTTCCTAATGTCACAACTTTCAACAATATATCCAAGAAACAAAGCTGTCATACAGCATTCTTAGAGGCTTCTGAGAATATATACAGGATCATTTCAGTTGCCAGTTCAATATTTTTTTTTAATTTCCCACTATACTACTCTATTTTATGTTTCTTATAAATTGACCTAATTGTAATGAAGGGTACATTTATTGAAGAAAGGTGAAGATTATCAAATATATTTCTGGAGAATAATGCATAACAGTTAACATACCATTATTATGAGCCGACTACTAATCTAAAGGGTTAATTATTAATCCATTTAATGCTTCTAAACCTCTACTTATTATAACACACATACTATTATTATCTCTATCTTACAGATTGAAAATGAAGGCATCAAGAAATTGTATGATATGCCCAAGGTGACATACCTCTGAAGAAACAGGGCTAATGGAAGAATTTGGGCAGTCTGACTCCAGAGTTCTTGTTAAGTATAATCTAAAGAATATCTGAACTGATTTATAGCATGCCCCTGTTATTTAGTCATAGAAAATCTTATAAAGTCTCCAGTTCTTCTACCTAATACATGAGTTCCTTCTACAGAGGCCCAAACATTCTAACTTTGAAATTATATATAACATGCTTATATACAGTTGTATTAAAATTCATTATTTTATTCTGCTAATTTTATCATTTTGGACACAATACCATTTAGTCTTATTTTTTATTGTTAGAAATAATAAAGAATATATTATTACCAATGTCTAAAATATTTGCAGACATGTCATGGTCTCTTTCACTGCCTGTCTTCCTTAAAATTCTGCCACCCCCTTTCCATGCTGAGCATCCACTTTTCTTTCAATTGTCCATTGTCTTTTAGGTGACATATTTTCCAAAGCCTTTCTCCATCTTAGATATCATTTTATGGATACAATTTAGCTGTCATTAAGCCTCTTAAATATGTCACAATAAACAGAATACCAATTTAAGTTGTCATCTGAAGTGCAATTGAACCAATACTTCTATTGTTCTGGATCCTAAGGTTTTGTGATCTGGACTAAGAGGGAATTATATTTTTGGCAACCTAGTCACTCTGCTCAAGCTCTTTGCCAAATAAAATCCCAAGACTGTACTTTTGCAGTTGGATTTTTGGACCTGAATAAAAGTTCTGCATTTTTTTTATATTGAATGTGATCTGGTTAGTTTCAACCCATCATTCCAAACAACTGAGATCTTTTTGAATAAGAATGATGTATTCTAAAGAATTAACTGTCCCTCCCAACTTCCTAACATTTGACAATGTGGTAAGTATAATTTATATGTCATGTAAGTCACTGATAAAAAATGCAAAACAGGATAGAACTCTGAGACAGGATGCCTCAGTATATACTGTCAGTATAGAATGCTGAAGTCTAGATCCCACTGTCTAAACAAATCTCCACACTGTGCTGTAACCCTTTGACTTAACCAAACTGCATCAGCAAAAGAATTTGTGGGTATCAATGAAAAGTGAAAATGTGGGACTCATTGCTCAAAAAATATTAAGGATTTCAAGACCATAATGACTGATCATTAAATCAGGTGCTAGGTCTCTAAATATAGGACCCCATATATGTATAGTCTATGAAATCAACCCTGTTGCATACTTCCTGTGTAAAAAAATGGCTATCTGTTCAAGAAAATCTGTTCTTTTTTTTCTGAGCACATATCTAGCCTTCACATTTGCCAACTTCTCTTGCAGTTAGGTGTGACTGAATGTCTGAGTTCTGGCTAAAGCAATGTAAATGGGAGGAATAAATATTACTTCCAGGATTGAATCATAAAAATCTCCCACATAATATTTTTTGTCAATTTTGGTTCCATAACCTTCATACAGATGATAACAATGACCTTGGAAGCTATTTGTTGAAAACAGTGAATCTTTAAGAGTGATACAGCTTAGTGCCGTAAAGTATGAGTATTTGCTATAAAAGAAGCCAAAAAGAAATGTATACCACATGTATACCATTAGACTTCTTTGAATTTGCTTGGTAAAACTGCTAGTATCATTATATAATTTATTGTCTGATTACCAGAATTATCCTGAGGGTTAATGGAAATTCTTATTTCCTTATTCAACAAAGTAAAATCCAGCGGGTCTGGAGTGAGAAGACACCTATACACTTAACAAGACCTAATTCAGCTAATTCTGATGACAAAGGCAATTTGAGGACTTGTCAAGCTTGGATTTTCTTTTCATTTTTTCCTATCTAAATGTGTCTTGGCCTGTGTTCTACCCATGGGTTTTTAATATATTTTATTTTTTCAAAAATTACTGAGTTTTTTGTTTGACAATTGTATGCATGTATGATGTGAATTCTGATTATTATAATCCCTCTCTAATGTCCCTCCTATTTCTATCACCTTCCCCTCTTCACTATGTGTCCCCATCCCATGTTAATACATTTTGTTGTTACTGTTACATTTTTTGGGGTGTGTGTGAATAGTTGATTTTAACTAGGATCACCTGTGTGACAATGGGTTTAGAACTCTCTACTTCAGCTTGGTGAAATTCTTGGTGGGTATACCACAGAAGATAATGGCAGCATGTCCGCTAACCTGCATCAGTAGCCAATAGTTCAGCAGAAAGTGGTAGGGACCCATAACCTGCTCCCCAGTCCATAATTGACTGTTGACAGGCCCCATGTCTTATGTTTTTAGTTAATCTCCTCCTTAGAACAAAGACTTTGTTTTGGGGAATAGTCCTTGCTGCTGCCTCCGCCTCCGTTGTTGTTGTGGTCACTTCTCCAGAGTCCGTGGCTCAGAGAGCTGCCTCTATCGCCTCCCTTTGCCATGAAGTGGATGTTTAAGGAGGACCACTCGCTGGAACACAGATATATGGAATCCTAAGATCATAGCGAAGTACACCAACCGGGTTTTGGTGATCATGGAAAAAGTCTCAGGCTCTCAGACTGTTGACATTGACAAAAGGAAGTATGTAGTGGGTAGCCATTCCAGCTTTGATCTGGAAGTTCCAACCCCCATTGAGGCTTCTGTAACTGTCACACCTACAAGGCGGGGCCAAGAGAGGGCCCTGAAGACCTGAGATATGGATGCGCTGCATTATCTTGATTCCTGGACTATGGACACTAGAGGTAGGCCGAGCAGAGTTCTCCAGAGAACACCGCCAGACTGCGTTACATCTTTCCCAGACCCCAACCTACCTATCCCTTCATTTGTAAGTTACGCCACTAATAAACCTCCCTTTTAACTACGTGGAGTGGCCTTAATAATTTCACCAATATCTGGTTCCCAACGTTTAAAATGTTTTAAAAATTAAGACTTTCTGGACAGTGAGACATGTCTACTCCTGGCAGCACCGGATTTACTTCAGAGAGTAGGATGGGCATCAAAGACACTCCATATGGAATTTATCTTCTTCTTGACAAAAATAGCCATTTGGGCAAGAAACTGTTCTTGCCTGGACTGCTTGATCGACTGGACATGCAGGACCCATAAGAAGGTAACCACTGAACTTTGCTTGGCAAAATGGTCCTTCAGGTTCCTGCTTTGCAGAGGAAACTGCCAGACATTCTACAGGACACTAAAAAAAAAAAAAAAAAGACTGACAGACTCTAGCCCTGTGGGCTGAAGACAGATGCCCCAACTTTACAAGAGAACTTTAGATTACTGTCCAGGCTTCCAGCTGTCTCTGTCTACCCTGCAAGACTCCTGAAAGTTGTTTGCATCCTTCTCCAAATTCTCAGGTAGTATTATATCCTTCTGAGGTCTTTGATGTGGTTGAAGACTAGATAGTTATAATTTCCTCAGTTATGATAAAAGATAAGTTAGACTCAATTCTCAATGATTTTTTTTCTTTTTTCTCTTTTAAGCCTAACTATGGGACAGCTTTACGAGAAAGAAAAAGATGAAGATGGATTCTTGTATGTGGCCTACAGCAGAGAGAACACTTTTGGCTTCTGAGAGCCAGTACTTGCTAGGTGCACCGTTCCTGCTTGTGTATCTTGTAAATAACTGGATGTTTTCAGTTACTCTACCAGAGCCTCTTCACATAGACCTATTAGTGCATTTGTAACTGGATTTATTTATTTATTGATTGATATTTTGGAAGGTGTTGTTTCTTTAGATTAGTAGATTATACAGAGTTTTATTTTCAGTTTTCTTTTTGTGCACCGTCCTCTTGGCTATATGCTTCAGGGAACCCATCCTCTGAGAATCATATTTAATGAAGATATTTCCATAATGAAGGGAGGTAGGTGTGATACTAAAGTGAAAAGGAGGGGGTGATACATTGTTCTGGATTATGTTCCAAGTGTTAGATAGCTAAGTATTAAAAGCACCCAAATTAAATCCTTAGCAATCAGAACATACTTGCTTCACTAGATTTTGCCAACTGCAAATCATGTTGGACTGAGCTAATCTGTTCTTCTTTCTGAGACTATTAAGGTAAATAATTAACAATAAAACTTACTCTTATAAAGGCAAAAAAGACTGTTTTTGAAGCAAACACCCATCTTATAAATATGGGATGGAAGTTTATATGCAAATTATGGGGGAGGGGAAAGCAGAAATCAAGGTTCCTAATAACTTTCTCCAAGATGTTATACCAGGCTCCTAATTCTCACTGACTGAGAGAATTAACATGGCTATGATTGAATACCTTGTTGAGCAGGGTTTTGTCAGTTTTTAAAAAAAACTAACATTTAATACTACATCTCAGAAAGTTATGTTGAACTGTGGTGCTTGTGTCAGATACTTACATTGCTGTTCACAAATACCTGAGAGAAATCATTGGAAGAAAGACAGACTTATTTTTGTTTGTGGTTTTAGAGGTTTCAGTTCACGGCCAGCTAGCACAACTGTTTCTAGGCTGATGGAGAGATAGAAGTACCTTGGAGGAGAAAAGTCCACGGTGATGAAAGCTGCTAACTGTGTGGCAGTGAAGAAGCACAGAGGACTAAAGGAAGGGGACTGGGATGAGGTATATCTTTCCAGCTCATACATACAATGATTCACTTCTTCCAATGAGGCCTTCCTTTCTACTACCTTTCCATAATACCTGTATATCATGAACCCATCAAGGGATTGACTCATTGATTAGATCAGAACCCTCAAGAGCTATTCAAAATCCCACCAGCTAGCAAGCAAGCCCTTATATTTAGTCTTCAAATGGTGTCTTGGATTCAACCTTAATGGTACATTTTCAAGGTCTATGATGTGTGTATTTACTTATGTTGATTATTACTTTCTGCCTTCAAAGAAAACCAGGATACCTGAGTTGCTTGTGAAAGAATTGAATGACAAGGTAAATGTAATGGAAGTCAGTGTTTCATTTCACTATGATCTTAATCAGCTTCTGAATCTCTGGTTAACAAGAACTATAAAGTTTGCATCTTCGAC
This sequence comes from Peromyscus aztecus, assembly GCA_902168405.1. Lineage (NCBI taxonomy): Eukaryota > Metazoa > Chordata > Mammalia > Rodentia > Cricetidae > Peromyscus > Peromyscus aztecus. The sequence continues at coordinate 49,263 of CABHPQ010105106.1, forward strand.
TGGCTTACTGATGTCATAGCTCAATGACTAGTAAATATGTGTGCTATTAAGTAGCAACAAGATTGCCAAAAGTACTCCATCTGTGTCAGTTTTGTGAAATGTTGTAGGATGGGGCTCTCATTTGCCTTTATTTTTCACATTAAAAAGTAAAGAATTAGTGATGGGTAAAGCAGGGTCTGATCATTCATCTTAAAGGGACAGTTGGAGTCTTTGCATACAAATGAAAGTTATCATTCTTTTCAGCCTTAAATTGGAGCTCTAAACACTATGTCTGCAGCCAATTAATATTCTGTGACCAATCATAGCACGCAGGAGTCTGTTCTGCCACCCTGAAACATAATGCCAGTGCCAAGAATTATTAGCTTCAGAAGATAGAGCAGTTTTAACTTGTGATTCCCAACCAACTTAAGTCAATACATTATTCATTTATGCTGAAAGTGTGTATTTTCCAAAATTGTTTTGACTGACTATGTCTTGACAATGAAAATCAACTGAATAATAGGCCAAAATTACTTGAAATTAGGTATTCTAAAAAGTAATGTCACCACAGGATCCAATTCCAAAAAGGTTAGCTTCCTAAGGACCTTAGTCATGCCTGGGGATTTATGCACTTGTGATTTCTGATTCAGGAGACAAAATCATCGCTTGGCTAGGTGACATTGACCATCAATTATGGTTTTCAGTGGTGCCACTACTATTTCTTGAAAATCCTAGAATATGTCAATTTGGATGTATTAGAAAGATATATGTGCACCATCAATAATGTCAGGGCTAAAATATGCCTACTGAGCATGCTCAAGGGATCTCATGTCCTTAAAAGAAAAGCTAGAGAAAAGAAGACAAAAGATATTGACAGCTAACAAAGCAGCCAGGTACAGTTTTAAAACTACAGTGGTATGATAAGTATTTGTGAGAAAGCCTATTATCCCTTAACAAAGAGAAAACGTATCTTACACAGAAAAACACAGGTCAGTTTTCCTACTTCAAATTGTTGACATCACTTTCATTGTCAGCGTAGCAATCAACCAAATACAAAAACTATTGATATCTTAACTCTTTCAATCAGCAAATACACAGGAGAACTCTTGGCCACTCAGATTCAGGGCCAAGTTTAATAGCATTTGTAGTGGTCCTTATCAGGATGGATTACTATGCTGCTAGAAATACAGGGTATAACTTTTATAAAGTTTAAAATTTGAGAAGGTGTTAACATCTTTATGCATTTGTTTCAATGTCTTTACATAAAAATACAAATCTGTCTTTAAGTAATACTAGAAGAAAATAAACCAATACATGTATAAACAATAATCTGTTTTTAAAATAAGATCTGAGGTACAGATCCATAATCATGCATTTTATGCCTTGACAAAGCAAAATGAGAATATGTCATATCCACTTATATTCTTTATATGTTTATTTTACACTCTCTGGAAAAATCAGAAAGAATGCATTTCAAGGAGAAAAAAATATCAGTATCTTTCAGGAGTGAAACAAGAAAAAGAAGCAAATGATATGTTTTCTACTTTCTATATAAAGCAAGAACCTGAAACTATAGAAACAGAAAATGGAAGTTCACAGCAAGATGTTTTCCACTATTGCCAGTAGTGAATACAACAGAGATGAGAGTTTTCCTAGCTAAATCTAGGTTAAAACCCAAGCCCCACTACTTACTAGTTCTACAGTGTCAAGAAAATGATGTAACCCCTTTTTGCCTGTGTTTCCTTATCAGCAGGTGAAAAACAGTACTATCTACATTGTAAGGTTGTCATAAGGATTAAATAAAACAGCATTTGAAATGTATAGCACCTAATAACTAATTAATAATTTGGGGATACTAATGTGATTTTTAGTATCACCACAATCCTATGACATTTGTCCACATTCTAATCTTTACAAAAATCCAGGAGCAAATTTAAAACATTGGTGTCCTATCTCAATATAACTTTTGAAATATATCTTTTCTAGAAGGTATTTACTAAATCTCTAATATGGACTTGGAACTTTAAAGAAAGAGATGAAAATTATTCCATTCCTGCATTTAAGGAATGTAAAGTAAATTTAGGAGTATGAAAACTATTTTGGCAAAACATTATAAATATTCTCTGGAAGAAGCTATGAAGGTTGAATCTATATGAGTAAAGTAAGGTCAAGACTATAACCTAAAATAATTCCAATTCACTTACGTATATAGAGGCAAAGTGGGATGACAGACAGATACAAAGACGATGTCACTCATGGTTCATTTATTGATTCTAGATTAAACTGGAACTTTACTTAAGGTAAAATTTCTCAACATACCCATTGCCTTGTACATGTAAGAGGTTATATAAAGAATGAAACTTACCTACTAGAAGAATTTATTGGTGGATTATTCTAAATTCTGAATGTTTGATTTACATATGTTCTGTGATGGTACATGAAAGTACAAATGTGTGTATTTGTGTTTTCTAGGCTCATGATATCTGGGACATGACCAAAGTGCTATTAAGTGTAATATCTATGCCAGAGTATTTCTTAACAATAAAGTCATTAAAAGACACATAAAAGTGATGCATATAAGCAAAATAAAGGCCATATGAAGTAAGCAGTTCACATTATATTTAATGTAGATAAGCTGAAATCTTTCTTGCCAACATTTGGAACAAGACAAGAATCTCTGTTTTTACCATTATTATTAATCATTGTGCTTTAAGTTCTAGTAAGAACAATAAATCAAGAGAAAGCGATAATGAGCGTCCAAGTTGGAGAAAAAGAAACTAAGTTGTTATTATTTATGGAGGGTATTATATTAGACACAAAAAAACCTTAAGCATTTCACACATGCACATGTACACACACACACACACACACACACACATACACACTTAGAACTAATCATTTAATTCAGCAAAGTTGCAGGATACAAATCAACTTGTAAAATCAGTACAGAAATAAACAGCTCTGAAACAGAAATAAAATGATTATATTTATAATAGCTAAAAATAGTGAAAATTTGTGAATAAATTCCATGAAACAGGTGAAAGATCTCTACATTGAAAATTTTACAACACTGAAGAAAATCAAAAAACATGATCTTTTGGAAATTAAAAATATTAAATATATTTTTATTTATAAATTTATAAATATATAAATTAAATTTATACATTTATAAATATATAAATTAAAAATATTGAATATTACTAAGATTGTCCCAGTAAGAATGGGTATAATCAGAAACACTAAAAATAACAAGTGATTGTGAAGATGTATAGAAAAGGCAGTCCCTTACATAGAATTGGTAGAGATTTAAACTTGTACAGACATGAAAAACTATACAGGTTTATCAAAAATTAAAAATCAAGTTAACACATGACCTACCAATTCCACAACTAGGCATCTAGCAAAAGTAAAATAAATCATGTGTGATACATATACACCTCCATATTCATTGCAACATTATTCACAACACCCAAGATATACAAATGACTTACACATCCATAAACTGGTGCATGAATAAAGAAATTTGCTACATATGTGCAATGAAGTATTATACAGCTGTCAAATCTCATCATTTGCAATAACATAGATGGAAGCAGAGATTATTTTAAGTGAAATAAGCCAGACAGATAGAAATAAGTACTGCATAATCTCACTAGTATGTAGACAGAAAAGGTTGATTTTATAGAAGTCAAGAGTAAAGAGTTAAGCTGGGGAGGTGGTGCAGTAGGTAAAAGCACTTGCCTGAAAGCTTTAGGGCCTGAATTCTATCCCCAGAACCACAAGGTAGCTTGCATTCCCAAGGCAATATGGCAAGAGTAGCTGTGGAGACAGTAGAATTATCCAGAAACTCACAGAGCAGCTAGTCTGGAGGAACTGCACATTGGCAGGAACCAAAGTTGTCCTCTGCTCTCCATATATACACAGTGCCTCATCTCTCTCTGTCTCTTTTTCTCTCACACATACAATTAATCAATCAATCAATCAATCAATAAATAAATAAACAAACAAACATATACATAAAATAGACTTCTTTTGTAAAAGTGTAGAATGTCAGTTCACTAGAGGCAAAGCTAAGCAGTAAGACTGGTTGATGAATATTAAGGCACAGTTTAAGATAAAGGTAGATATATATAGCATTTGTGTATGTTTTTTTTTAATTTATTTATTTATTTATTTATTTATTTTCGAGACAGGGTTTCTCTGTGTAGCTTTGCGCCTCTCCTGGAGCTCACTTGGTAGCCCAGGCTGGTCTCGAACTCACAGAGATCCGCCTGGCTCTGCCTCCCGAGTGCTGGGATTAAAGGTGTGCGCCACCAATGCCCGGCTTGTGTATGTTTTTAAAATATCTAAAACAAATTTTTCAAGTATATAGCCCAATACTCCAGATTTATATAAACAAGGACACAGAGTTAAGTGTTTTTATTTAAAGTCAAATACTTGATTGCTAGCAAATGAGAATTAAAACTAAGCTTTAACCTCTCTCAATTATGGGAAGATTATTATATCAGTGAATCCATGACTCCAAAATAATCCAAGCTTGCTTGTGTAGTTATGAAACAGACTCACATCATCAGAATCCTTTGTCAACACACGCTCTCATACCTTATAGTACATTGTACCAAAAACCCTTATGGCCTGATGCAATACTGGTGAAAAAAATCCACAAAGTCACCTATTCTATACAAAGTTAACATACTGTTGTGATCCTTTCCATTATGCCAAACCAATCAAATTAACAAGATTCTCATTTATTGTTATAGCAAAGGATCTCACTCCATAGAATGAAGATCTTTGGTGATTTTAATGTGAGGGTAATGGGCCACGAGGGAGAAACTTCAGCCAGCCTTCCTCATACCAGCCAGAAAAGAAAATGGAAGTCAGAGCTGCAGGTAGCAAGTTGGGAGAAAATTCTAGACAGTTGAATAAAGGGTAAGTAGTGCAGACTGATTTGGGCAGAAGGCCCTGTGAGCTTGGAAAGAATAATTTAACCTCTTAATTTGGATGCAGGTCTGTGAAACTACACTGGCAAAAAGGGAAAATGCTGATGTTAAAGCAACTGGGATGCCACTCTCAGAAGCCCTGCTTTGATGAACTGCCAGGCAGTATGCATTGATTTTTTTCTGAGAACAATCATTCTGAACTTAAAATTTTTCAATAGCTATTTTAACCAACTATTCCTTAAAAGTCTTATACTGATAGCAAAAGCTAAGGACAAAAAAGATATTTCTTCCCTTCTGAACACAATGGTGTAATTAAAACCAGCAGCTATTTCAGGAGTCTTCTGTAATAAATATGACCCAAACACAATGCTGTTTATGTATAAATTCCAAGCATTTCTCATCTTAACTAAAATGGCATGAGGAATGCAAATCCATAGCTTCAGCAAATTCTCTCTGTCGAACAGTGATTTATCACTGTCAGATTACATTGCAATTTCATGAAATGGGCTTTGGTGTCATTTTGAAAAATTAGGAAAGAGGATTGCAACTGGAATGAAATAAAGAAAATATTACATAACCCCAAGTGAGATATTAATCTCCATCCAGATGGTTACTGTACTTGCATTATCAGAAAACAAGGCCATACATAGTTTCTTAATAAACTAAATTTTGATAACACTAAGTAACCAAGTAATGAGATCATTCAAATTTAGGGTCTATCCACAGGAAGGAATTAATGATGCAGTTTGGAAGTCTTGCACGAGGGACACGTAGCTTGGAGGGGAAATGAGGAGTATAAATTAAGGAGGATGCCTTCCAGTGTCCTGTTTAATGAGGAACCAAAAGAATAACAGCTCTAATAAGATACAGGGTTTCGTTTATAAAGATGAATACCTTATAAATTATACAAACATGCATATGAACATTCTGACACACTCCTATATATATACTTATTGTGGTAGTTTGAATGAGAATGGCCCCTACAGGCTCATATATTTGAATGCTTGGTCCCTAATTGGTGGAACTGTTTGCAAATATTAGGAGGTATGGCCTTACTAGAGGAACTATGTCACTTGGGGTGGAATTTGAGGTTTCAAAAGCCCTTAGGATTCCCATTTGGCTTTCTCTCTGCCTCACGGTTGTTTCCTCAGCATATAAGCTACTGCTCTAATACCATGCCTATCTGCTTGCCTGCCGCTCTACTCCCCAACGTGATAGTCATGGACTAACCCTCTAAAAGAGTAATCCTCCAATAAACTATTTTATAAGCTGTCTTGGTCATACTGTCTCTTCATAGCAATAGAAAAGTAACTAAGACACTTGTATACATGTACACACAGACAGCCCAAACACATCTAGGGATTAACCTCATTCTATAAGTTGCATTAAAATTTTACATATCTCTTGGCTGCCATCCCTTCCATCCTCTCTTCTTGCTATTAACCCATAATTTGTTCTTATTTCTCACCATTGTTCTTTTAAGTGGATTATGGACAGAATGCAATTGTTTGCCAAGATAATAGGAAGTACTTCTCAGTGCTCAGAAAGCTTGAGACTTCAAGGGGGCAAGAAAATCAGACCAAGTTTAATTTATGAAGAAGTGTAGGGATTTGCATTTAGTTTTCTTTTAGTGGTTACTATGATCCATGTGAGTTAACCTATTCAAATCATTTGGTATAACTTTTAGATAAATATCAATTCTAACACAAGTAGGTTTAGTAATGATTAAAAAAAGTAAACAAGTAACAGAAAGTATCTATGGGATAAAACCCATCAAGTCTGTCTACTTTCCAGGGTTTAATCCTCACCATGTACAGTTGAGCAGAAACTACAGAAATGATCTATCAACTGTGGATGGATTTTATTTAGACATTACAGGACTTGGGGATGAGGTGGTATTGTGTTCCCCAAAATATTGTGCACCTTAATAAACTTATCTGGGGTCAGAGACAGAACAGCCACAATATTAAACATAGAGGATAGGCAGTGGTAGCACACGCCTTTAATCCTAGCATTTCAGAGGCAGAAATCCATGTGTTCAAGGATACAGCCAAGCATGGTGACTCATGCCTTATATACCAGAAAGCGAGCCTTTAATCCCAGGGAGTGAGGCAGAAAGCAGAAAGATATATAAGGCATGAGGACCAGAAACTAGAAGCATTTGGCCTGGTTAAGCACTTGGCTGGTTAAGCTTTCAGGCTTCTAGCAGCAGTTCAGCTGAGACCCATTCTGGATGAGAACTCAGAGTCTGAGGAAACAAAACCAGCTCAGGATCCGGCGAGGTGAGATAGCTGTGGCTTGTTCTGGTTCTCTGATCTTCCAGTTCACCCCAATACTTGGCTCAGGTTTGATTTTATTAATAAGAACTTTTAAGATTCATGCTACATGGGGATATCATAACTCCACTCTAATATAAAAAACAGTAATAATAGCTGAGAACTTACTACATGGCAGGCACAGTAACTGATACTTTCTATAAATGATTTCACTTAATTCTTTCCATCTTTTTCAATTTAATACAACATAGGAAATTCACCTTTCATTCACCAGGAAATTAGGCAATACATAATAGAGCACAGGCATAAGCCTATTTCCATTTTAGGTATTTATGTTCCTTAAAAGATTTATTTCCACAGTGATCTCACAGTTCTCTTGGCAAATTATATTACCATTCTTTATATATATAATACATTTGTTGTGAATATACAAGTATATTTTTGTGTGTGATCAGACTTTGTTCTACAGGAGAATGGGTTTTGCTGTACATATCTGTAAAAGTTCATGATCTATAGCACAAATTGCTTCTCAGGAAAAGATTACAAAGAAAAAGATAGAGGAAACAAGGAGAAACCTTCTTACCTGTAGATATGCAAACATTATCAGATATTTGGTATATTTAATGTTATAGTATTCTAATAATCTATCTACTATTGAGTTTTATAAGGAAAGAGGAAAGGTTACAATGGGTTCATAATCTAGATTTCTAACCTCCAGCAAATGGAAAAATTCCCAAATGCACAATAAGTCATTATTTATGTGCATATGTGATTAATTCTCCATATAAGAGGGAAATAATATAAAAATAAGTTGCTCACATGTTGTTGGATTTTTTAACTCTATCCCCACGTTGGAACACCAAAAAAAATGTTGTTTGGTATTTCATGCGACTCTTTTGGGGGCCTGCCACCCAGGTCCCCATAAATCACACATGGAGGTTTATTCTTAATTATAAATGCCAACCTTGGCTTGGCTTGTTTCTAGCCAGCTTTCCTTAACTTAAAATTATCCCATCTACTTTTTGCTTCTGAGCTTTTTCCTTTCTGTACTTCTGTATATCTTACTTTCTCTCTTACTCCATGACTGGCTGTGTGGCTGGCCCCTTCTTTTCTTGTTCCTTCTTCTCTCCTTTCTTGATCTTCTTGTCCTCACAGATTTCTCCTTCCACTTATTCTCTCTGCCTGCCAGCCCTGCCTGTCCTTTCTCCTACCTTGCCAGCTCTTTATTAGACCATCAGGTGTTTTAGACAGGCACAGTAACACAGCTTCACAGAGTCAAACAAATGCAACAAAAAGAATGTAACACGTCTTTGCATCATTAAACAAATGTTCCACAGCATAAACAAATGTAACGCATCTTCAACTAATATTACAACTTTCATGTGATACTGGAAGGAAAGATAGGAAAGAAAGAGCAGAAAGTGAGGTTAGAGAGGAAGAGGAAAGAGGGAAAAACTAAAAGAATGGAGAGTTGAAAGAGACATGGATGCATCTGTACACATATATCTGCACATGGTAAGACTCTACAGATCAGAGAATTCTTCCCTTTAGTAGTTTGTCCTGCCTTTCTGAGCAATGCTATTTATTCTAAAAATATTTTTGTGCTTACCTAGAGAGCCTTATACAGACCAGGATCACCTGCTTGACTGTGTATTATGAGAAAAGAACCTTTGGATAGTATTTTTGGTAACAAGGTTCTTCAGTAATAATTTAATGAGCATGCATTTCCTTTTCTGTGTATTTGTGATTTGTATGCTTGGCTTGTACCATGATCTCAGACAGGTAAGAAATTCAAATTAGGAAAGGGAATTTAAAGGACTTTGATAATAAAGCTTTTTTGCTGCCTAAAAATTTTATTAGCATATATTAATTATGTATAATGGGTTTCATAGTACCATTTTCATACATGGATATAATGTTTTAATTCACATTCACCTCCCATTTTCCTCTCTAGTCCCCATCCCCTGCCCACTGATTGATCCATTTCTTCGCCTAAACTACTTCCCTCTCTACTTTCTTTTTTTCCTTAGTGACCCAATGAGTTTAATTAGAATTCCTTACAAGAACATGAGTGATGGGTTATTTAGAGGAACATAGACAACTTACAGTGGCTATGCTGATTTAAAAAAAGTGCCTCACCCTCCCCTAGCAGTCTTTAATTGCCTATAACATATCAGGAGGAGATGGAGCTTTTTGATCCCCTCTTCCTTCTATGGTAAAATATGAGGGACCCAATCTTGTGCAAGAATTTCAGGTAATCATAGCTCTGAAGAGTTCATTAGTACAGGGACAAGTCATGTCCAGAGAGATAGTGTTACATAGTGGGCCTCTTTAACTTCTGTGTCTTACATTATTCCTGTTCTTATATTTCATGATTTTCCTTAGCATTGGATAGAGTTATGCAGATGTCTCATTTAGGGACAAAACATTGAATACTCAAAGTTTATTTTGATTGGAACACAAAATATGCATTCACAGACATATTTGGAAATATTCACACACTGTGTTTTCTTTGGTTTCCACGTGAAAAATAAATGCTATGTATTTTTTCAACAGAATATACATATAAGTATATATGTAACATCTCTTTGGTCTCTTAAAGAAATATTGTTCATGTAAAATGAATGAAAAATTTTTCTTAAGAAAAAATACTGAACAATCCAATTAAAAAATGGGCTACAGAGCTTAACAGAGAATTCTCAACAGAAGAATCTCAAATGGCTGAAAGACATAAGGAATTGCTCAACATCCTTAGTTATCAGGGAAATGCAAATCAAAACAACTCTGAGATACCATCCTACACCTGTCAGAATGGCTAAGATCAAAAACACTGAAGACAGCTTATGTTGGAGAGGATGTGGAGCAAGGGGAACACTCCTCCACTGTTGGTGGGAATGCAAGCTTGTACAGCCACTCTGGAAATCAGTATGACAGTTTCTCAGAAAATTGGGAATAAGTCTTCCTCGAGACCCAGCTATACCACTCTTGGCCATATACCCAAGGAATGCTCAATCTTACCACAAGGACACATGCTCAACTATGTTCATATCAGCATTATTCATAATAGCACGAACCTGGAAACAACCTAGATGTCCCTCAACTGAAGAATGGATAAAGAAAATATGGCACATATATACAATGGAGTACTACTCAGCGGTAAAAACCAATGATACCATGAAATTTGCAGACAAATGGATGGATCTAGAAATATTATCTTGAGTGAGGTAACCCAGACTCAGAAGGACAAATATAGTATATACTCACTCATAAGTGGATACTAAATGGGAGGGAAGGGATGGACAGACTGCAACCCACAACTCCAGAGAGGCTAGCTAACAGGAAAAGACCCTAGGAGGGTCACATGGATGACCCTGTGAAGGAGAAGTGGATGAGATCTACATGAGTGGACTGGGTGTGGGGGGGGGGGTTGGCAGAGGGTGAGGAGTGGGGGAAGAGAACATAGAGAAATGGGAGGATCAAGCTTGAACAGGGACAGAGTGGGAGGGCAGGGAGGAAGATACCATGATAGATGAGGACATCATGGGAATAGGAAGAGGCAGGGTGCTGGGGAGGCTCTCAGGAATCCACAAGGTTGACCTCACCTTGGTCTACTGGCAGTGGTCCAGAGGGTGCCTGGACTCGTCTACTCTGGTGACCGGCCTAGCAAATAACCTAGCTGTCATCATAGAGCCTTTGTCCAGTGACAGATGGAGACAGATGCAGAGATCCACGGCCAGGCACCAGGCTGAGTTCCGGGAATCCAATTGATGAGAGAGAGGAGAGATACTGCAGGCGAGGGACACTGAGATCATGATGGGAGGATGTGCAGAGATGACGGACCACACTAATGGAAACCCATGAACTGTGGACTGGTGGCTGTGGAGCCCCCATGGGACTGGACTAGACCCTCTGGATATGGAAGATGGTTATTTGGCTCGAACTGTTTGGGGGGCACCCAGGCAGGGGGATCAGGATCTGTCCCTTATGCATGGTCAGGCTTCTGGGAATCTGGTGCCTGTGGTGTAATACCTTGCACAGACTTGGTGCAGTGGGAAGGGGCTTGGACCTGCCTAGGCTCAGTGTGCAGAGCTCTGCTGACTGCCCATGGGAGACCTCAATTTGGGGGATGTGGGGATGGGGGGGGGGTTGGAAAAGGGGGGGGGGGGGGGGGAGGAGGGGGGGGTCTGTGGATAGCATGAGGAGTGTGTAGAAAATTTCTTAATAAATAAAAATAAAAGAAAAAAAGAAAAAAGGAAAGAATTTCAATAGAAACTAACAATAAAAATAAAATAAACAAACAAAAAAAGAAATACCATTATTGGGCTTTGTGTCATAGTCATATGCTTAAGCTAGAAAGACAAAGTGGAAGCTAAAACTTAATCGAGATAGATGCATAATAATACAAATGGAAAATGGTTGATATTTCAAGAAAAAAAAACATAAGGATTGTGCAAAATTACACAATTTTAAAATTAGTATTCAAGGGCCAATGCATAGATGGAAGATAAACAGTCTAAGTGGGTTAATAGGATGAAAAAATTACCTGCACATGTATAAGGGAAATTAACAAATAGATGCATACAGACAAATAGACACACACACACACACACACACACACACACACACACACACACACACCAATTGACTCTGTTAAACTAATTAAGAGAATTAATTTGAGGGGAACAATTTTTGATGGTGGAATAAGTTGCTTCAAAATGCACACCTACACAAAACAAAGAGAGCACTATGAAATAAAAACTGTCAAAGTCAACTTTTTTCCCTGAAATATAGAGATTAATTAAAGGCTTGCAACAATCTAATGAGTATTTATTTCAGAAGTGTGGCTGGCAGTAAGGACAATAGCTTTGTGCTGCTTTTATTTGGCTGAATCACCACCTACACAGCAACCTAGAAACAAATCTTCACACAACTATGGTAGCTTCAAAATTCATAGTCGAGAAGCCAGTAAAAGAAACAGATGGACTGAGAGTAATCCAAAAGCCATATCCCCAGAGAACCATCATTATCCAACTTGTCTAAAAAGTTCCATTCTCAGGCCATAATTTATTTGACCAGATGAAGTTTTATCCAAAGAAATAAAGGAGAAAAAAATCAGTGCCTATTGTTTAACTTCATAATTATGGTAGCATTTCCAAATGAATTAACAATGACCAAAAATGGCAGAAAACAAAAAAGGAAGAATGAGACATTAAAATGATTTTTAAACACTCTGAGGTATTCTTGTACATTTGGTAAGTCATTGGCCTGAGCAAGACTGTTAGCGTGCCTAGAAAAGAACATAGGAGATCTGCTAGTAGGCAAGGGTTTCTTTGTTCAATTATCAAAGTATGGTAAAAATTGATTGTGGAGTTGTTCCATAATGGTACTCATAATACAGTCACATATTTTAATGTTTATCCATCCATTCATTAGTGATTATTTCATTTTCACCAGTGAATAATGTATTCATTATAAACAATTAAAGCATGGTTTCTCTTTCTAGCCATCAAATGATGAACAATTTTGTAATTTCACATTTGGCTATCATTAATAATGCTGCTGTAAATATTTGTGTACAAGTTTTTTGTGTACACATATTCATTTATTTAATGAGAACCAGACAAACGAAGCAGATGAAAACAATTCCATCAATATTTCAAAAACAAAATGGATATTAGGAAGCATGATTTTTTTTAAAAAAAGTACCAGGACTCAGGTATTAAAATTTAATAGCTGAATTCCTACCAAGGTGAAATATTTAAACAGGCCTAGCTACTTTTACTATATAACAGACAAATGTATAGGATATAAAAATTAAAGTAATTATTAAATTAAGGACTAAAAAAATTTCCAACTTGCATAACAAAATTTAAATAAAACCTGACCTGGGTATTGGTAAGTATTATATGTTGTAAGTATTTAAGAATTTTAAGTCAGATATCATAATAATAATATTTCAAAAATTAATATAAAATTTTCTGAACAGAATATGACAACAAAATGTCTGTAAAAATCAAATTATTAATACTACAACTATAGAGCTGGAAGATATAATAATTGTATAAATTTTATGGGCATAAAGTACAGCCATGATGAGAGTTGCTGAGAACCTACACACTTGAGGATAAGTAGCAGAATTCATACAATCTAAACAGCACAAAGAAAATATACTGAATAATAATGAAAATTATCTCAAAGGCTTGTGGTATAATAACAGAAGATGTGATATTTGTAGCATCCGAATTCCATCAGGAAAGCAATGGTACTGAAACAGCAATTTAAAAATTAAAAAAAATGTCAAACATTTTACAATTCTCTACATAAAAAAGAAACCTATTATTTGAGCCTTCCTCATTTGAAGGAAATGAAAAATAATTGTTTAATAATAAGAAATGCCTTGAATATTGGCATACAGTAAAGCACTTTGGAGCACAAGGAGGCAAATAATAGGAGAAATATGTAAAATAAATGCATATACCACAGGATATATAAATGAATCTTACAAATAACATGATGGACTAGAAGAGTAATATAGTGCTGTTTGACATAAAAGGCAATGAAACTTTCAAATGGGAGAATGGAAGTATCCTAAGTGAAGGTGAAACTTGTGTAGTTCACTCATGCTGTTAAAATATTACTAAAGTTGATAACTCACAAATCTATACCGTACTACACAACAAAATGGGTATGAAAGCTGACACCCCCATGGGAGGCCTTGTCTTGGAGGAGGTGGGAATGGGGGAGTGGGTTAGGGGTAAGGCTAGGGGTCAGGAGGAGGGAGGGGAGGAGGGTCTGAGGTTGGCACGCAAAATGAATAGAAAGTTTCTTAATAATAAAAAAAGAAAAAAGTTAAATAAATAGATCCCCAAAAGTACAAATAATATTTAAAAAAATTTTCAAGCAACCCATAAGAAGACAAAAAGGTGCTACAGGGAATGAGAACTAAAAAAAAAATATTAAAAATCAAAGACAATTAAGAAAGATAAGGAGAGGTACAGCACTATAATATAATACATACAGATTTCCAAAATAATCCCTAAAGAATGTTTTTCAATTAATTTTCAATAAAGATGTTGAGATCATGCAATGAGGGTAAGGAGAGTTTTTCAACAAATTATAGTGGAAGAGCTTGATATCCACATGTCAAAGAATGAAAGCAGATTCTTGCCCTAATATGTGTGTGTATGTGTGTGTGTGTGTGTGTGTGTGTGTGTGTGTGTGTGTAATGTATGTATACATATATATGCGATATATGTGTGTATATGGGTTAGCATACATACTTGTATGTGTTAACATAAATTGGATCAAAAACACATAGACTTAAAAGCAAGTATTATAAATCAAACCCATACAAATAACTTGATTTCTTTTAGGTTGCCTATTACTTAAAAGCCAGAAAATAAATATTGGAGAGAAAAATATGAAGAGACTGGAAATCACTTGAATCATCAGTTTAAATGTAATTGGTAAATGTGTAAATGTAAATGTGTAAAACTGGTGGATTCCTCCAAATTTCAAACACTGAACTGGTTGATTCAGCAACTCCATTACTAAGTGAATATCTAAAAGATCTAATGTTTTTCACAACACTGTTAGCAACAGTAGGATAAAAACAACCCAAGAATCCACTAATAGATGAATTGAAAACCAACATGTACTGAATTGTGCACTTAAAATGGGTAAAAACATATTGTTTCAGTACAATAACACTAACAATAAATAAATAAATATTAAAATTGATGACTAAAATATATGATCAAATTTTTCCAATCAAAGGACAGACTGTCAGATGAATATAAAACATGACCCAACTAAATATTGTTTGTAAAAAAGGGTGTAGTTGGTCACAAGGCCCTCTCAATAGGAGAGAATTCATGACTGGTCCTGTAATTCTAACCAAATATCCACAGCTGGAGAGGCCACAGAGTTTACCGCAGAATCTACTACTGTCATTTTCCTAAACTAATATAACACCAACTGCATTTTAAATATCGATCTTCATCTCCACAGTAAGTGCAGCTGTTACCCATCAAAGAAGCTTCTTCTGCAACAAATGGGGACTATTACAGAGACCCACAACTTGTCAAAATTCAAAAATACAGGACTGTAGAATACACAACACCAACTTATACATTTACAACACAATTCCACACCTAAAGCCCAAGAACTTACAGAAGAGGGGTAGAAAGATTGTAAGAGCCATGATAATTAATATGCATGAGCTTAGAATTATTTATATTGTTTCATTTTAATATGTTTGGAGATTTTTACTGTTGATGCCATTCACAGTTTGATTCTATTAATATTGGTTAACATAATCTATTTGTATATATATATGTATATAAGAATATTTACAAATATAGTATTATACATATTTATGACAAAAAGTTCACAAGTACATGTCATTTATTTTGACCTAGAGAAAGTGAATTGTAAGATCAGATGCAAATAAACTTATTACAAATGGATCAAAGCTGCATTTTTTCCTCCTAGTTGGATTAGATGTTTATTGATCAATGGTTAAGTGATCAACAGGTTTTTGGAGGGGGTATATAATTTAACAATTTAGACATTTAAAACCATGAAGCTACAAGTTTTATCTAGGTCATGTGATTGATTTGCCTTCATAATTAGTGTTTAATACATGATTGAATTCCAGTCCATGGAATGGTCAAAAAGAAGGTTGAGTGCCTCAGATGACTTATCTGACATGGAGTCTATGTCATAACAAGAAAAACTTACCGTTCCTGGGAAAGTCAGCTTTGTGCATGTAGAAACACAGCTAGAATTAATCCAAAGAAATATTTATCTACACTATTAGCCAATATTTAACTAGTTTTTGCCCAGAGTTTGAGATATAGAATACTTTGTGTGGGTTCTTGTGGTCAAGAAAGTACATTAATGTGAATTAACCAAAATAAGGTATGGAGAGCAAGACAAAGGGATCCTAAAATACACTTAGGCCATTTGCCGATTTGACTTCCCAATGGATACAGATAATGTTGAATATCTCAGTGTTTCTCCTCAAATACAGATACTAACCAAATACTTTACTTGCCATGATGTTCAACT